>PVJO010027863.1:0-19044 GCA_004026905.1 Hystrix cristata
CTGATAATGTTGAATTAGGGTATAACAATCCAGGAACATTTTATTTTGGAGAGAATCTTGGTAAAACTAGAAATTTCGCTCTTTTCATTCTCCTGTATATAATAATTTGAAATAAATTCTAATACTAAAATGAGTTTTCTACTTTTTTGCTCATGGTAAAAGCAATACAAAACTTCTCTCAGTCAGATCTTTCCCCAAGCAAATAAGTGCACATAAAAATAGTGTAGAGATTGAGGCATTAGAACATTAGATAATTTCTGAGAAATGTAAACGTGATCAGAAAAGAGATTTCCCTAGAGATAAATTTCATGATACTAAATAGAGAGAGAAGAGTTTCAGAATGAAAATATCCAAACAAAAACATTAAAAGAACAACATCTACCATACAAATAAGGGGGCATCTGGGTTGATCTTTTTTCCCTTGGAAAGTACACTATTAAATGTATTGAATATAAATGCTGGTCAATATGAAAAACTAGTTTTGGTCACATGCCAAACCCTGGTGAAGTCATGCCTTTCTCTTTTTTTAAATCTATTATATTTTGGGGACCAGATCTATATTAAAGGGGGAGGAGGATAAGAGTAGAGAGAGTGGTGTAAATGATGAAGAGAGATGCTGGCACCAGGATTTGAGGAATTATAGAGATAGCTCTTGCTAAGTTCACTCAAAAAATCACATTTGGGTATAAAATATTGAGCTAAAATGTATGTGTCTACAAAAGGATAAGTGTATAAAATGTATATACCTTGATATGTTATATCCATGTATGTTTGTGTTTATGTGCATATATTACATTGCATACAATTCTATATATTA
The DNA here is from genome assembly GCA_004026905.1 of Hystrix cristata. Classification (NCBI taxonomy): domain Eukaryota; kingdom Metazoa; phylum Chordata; class Mammalia; order Rodentia; family Hystricidae; genus Hystrix; species Hystrix cristata. The sequence goes on from PVJO010027863.1 coordinate 818, forward strand.
TATATTATACGCTTCACATATATGCACCATACACAGATGTGTGTTCACACACACATTCACTCACACACATACACATACAATTTTGTGAAAAGTAGTAAATGACTAGCTTAGCACTTTGGCTAAAATTACTCATTCAACTCATTCAACTAAAAAAATAAGAGTTACAGTTTTTAAATATAGATGACAATGCTACATATAATAACCAGACTTCAAATTTTGTTTTCTTCAATGACAAACATAGACACCTTTCTACCCAAGACACAGAAGAAAGCATTCTCTGTGTGCTCTTAGATAGAAATAGTACTTACATTCATAAGAATACAAGAGAATTACTACTTCAGGCAATTCTCTTATATTCTTTTTTTTTTCTTTTTTTTTTTTAATTCTCTTATATTCTTATGAATATACTTCTCAATTTTATACAGCCTAAAAAGAAAATGTAATGAAAAGCTGATTAGTGCAATGTTAAACTGTTAATAAAGATTCCATGTAAAGATTCCATTTAAAGGACCTGAAATAAAATAGAAAATACGCTAAAAGTTGTACTTCAGTAATATTTCAAAGACATCACCTGCTAAGTGTAAATTATGTGTGATAGAAAACAAAAACAAAATTAGTGTGTAATACAGAGGTAGGTACTGAATAAATAGATTTATGGGTAAATATTTATCTGTGCTCCATTGTGGTAATAGTTGTACAATCAATAAGATATGAGACTATGTATGTACACAACCTACCTGTGAGTATAAATGCTCACATCTAACTGTGCAAGGCAGTTGTTTTCACTAATTATCTTAGTTACTTTTCTCATTGCTGAGACAAAATACTCCACACCCATGGGTTAGGCAGGAAAGATTTATTTAGCTCACAATTTGTAGAGCTAAATTGAGTCCAGAGTCCATAGAGTCCATAGTCGGCTGGCTCCAAGGCAGGGTGGCATGGCAGAGAGGAATCACAGAGGAGAAACAGTTCATGGCAGGCAGAAGCCAGCAAGGTGAGCAAGGGATAGACAAGCCACTTTCTGTCCCTTATATTTTATCCAGGTTACCTGTCCTCAGGTTGGGTACAACTCCCATGCTTAATCCTACTACCACCCTTGATCCTAGCAGAATGATCCCAAACCAATTGGTGGACTACTTTAGTAATTACACACTCTAGATTGAGCCACCTCTGAAAAGGCCCACCTATGACCTCATGAGGCTTTGGGCGGATATCTAGACATAAGCCATAATAGTCTGCCCTAGTCATTTAATTGCACTTCACTCAATGCACAGAATGTGTTTGGCTAAAATGGATATGGTATTCTTTCATAATTCTCTATATGATAATAGAAACAAAATTTATTTATTAATGTTTCAAAACTTTATACAGACCAATGTTTTTAAACAAGCTGCTAGAGAATGTTGTTTCACAGATAGTTGCTTGGCCTCACAGATAATGTCTCTTCTCTGCCTGTGGGTAATCTGACAGGAGGAAGGAGGGCTCCTTGAGTGAGGATGTGTGGTGGCAGAGTCCTCGAAATCTTTCTGTGTGGCTTTCGCCACTCCTGGCTGAGCCAAGACTCGGGTAACATTCTTTCATTTGTGGTGGGGCTGGTCCCATTATTTGCCATTCTGAATATTTCTGCTCCTCACTTCATGCCTAAAGCATTCAGGACCCTGCTCTGTTGCTTCCCCATGACCCATTTTCTCTACCTCCAGAAATATCCCTTAACATCTTGCTCACACCATCAAGCCCTCCAAACTTCGACCATTCCTCTCTTGGCCAACCACACCAATACCTAGATGCTATCGCCTTTCTCCCTAGTGTCCACAGAGAGCCAAGGGAGCTGATGACCATACAAACAAAACTGATTTTCTGTAGATTATTAGTAAATAAACTGACACTGTAGGATTTTGCTTGTTGGTGGCACTAAACATAGCAAAATGAACTTTATATATTTAAGATACAACAACAACAACAAAAAATGGCATACCATTTGTCTGAAAGTAAACTGTTTCTACAAAGAAATCACTGTTTTCCAGCCTCCAATTTGCTTCATTTTCCCTTGCAGTCACACTGTAAGTTATCAAAGATTTGTACATATTTTATTGTATTGTTTTGCACTGTAGGAATTACATGTGGTATAAAGACAACTGAACTTGACATTCAATATATTGCCTTTTAACCTCAAGTAGTTAACTTATCATTGGTTAATTGGTCTTGGTCTGTTCCTAAGTTAAATGGGCATAATGCTGTCTTACAAAAAGGCTGTGAGAACAAAATGTGCAAATGACTTGAGACAAAATAAATAATTGATGCATCTTACTTTTTATTAATTATAAACTTACAAACTGTATTCCACCATATCCCTTGTAGATAATATTTTTAATAAAATTAAAATTTGGCAGTTTTGGGTGGTACTGGAAGTTGATCCCATATTCTTCACAGTAAGCTACATCCTCAGCCCATTTTTATTTTGAGTCAGGGTCTCACCAGGTATCTGATATGCCCAGGCTGGGCTTGAATTCACAATCTTCCTGCCTCAGTTTTCTAGAGTGCTGAGATGACAGGTGGTTGCCACCACACCAGGCTAAAATTAAATTTTCAAAGCGCAAAAATCTTACCATAGAACTATATCAGCAATCTGATATATTTCTTTCCACACACACACACACACACACACACACACACTATATATATATATGAGATATAGCATATTTACACATATATGTATGTATACACACACATATATACACATATATATTTTAGAGATATAAATATGTATACATACATATATTTACATATATATTTAAATACACATATATATGCACATATATACATATATATTTTAGAGATATAATCAGAGTATGATATTTTGTATTTTCATTTTTATATAACTTTGCATAATTATTTTAATATTGCTATATACTTTTTATAACATCATCTATTAAATAACTTTGTACATTGAAACCTGATTAATATTTTTCTGATATTGAAATTTTAGATTGCTTCTAAATTTTGTCAAACAAATGATTTATGTAGTGATCATAAAAATCTATTTTGAATTTAAAACACACACATACATATACTCACTTCTTATTTAACCACCTAAGGCACAAATATACTATGCCCTGCACTGAGAGATTTACACAGCAGCATTGCTGCTGAGAGTAATCTGTGAATCCCTAACATTTTCTTCCTTCCCATATACACAGTCTAAAGCCCCGGTATTCTTACTTTTCTACATTTGCTTAAGACGCTAACCAAAGCTGCAACATCAGTGGCAACAGTCAGTCCGCAACTTCACCGCCCATAGCCAGACTTTCTACTGCCTTATTAGCAACTCTTCAAACCACTGCTGAACTTTTCCAATGTAGCCAACTAGACAAAGGCTATATTGGGAAGAGGTGATGGGGTCATGGTAAAGAGCAGCCTTCAGGTCTGTAGAGATACAAACTTGAAGTACATACAAAAGCTAAAAAAGCTTTCAAAATGGAGTAGCACCATATGCCGTGTCACCAGCTCAGCACAATTCACAGTATTCCTTTCTGGGTGGAGCACACCAGCATTCACCTGGAGGCCCTCAGACATGGGTGCAACAGTGAAGGAAGACTGAGGATGAGTCGGGACTTGCCTAAAGCTAGTGCGTTTAGCAGTCCTACTTAAGCAAAAGTCCTTTCCCTTTCTGGTTAAATGTAAGTAATCTTCTTCTAAGTGTCAGGAGTGGGGTTGTGTGGACTCTCTCACAAGAACATATAGAGAACAATTCTCCTCTGTAGTCCAGTTCAAAGTAGATATAATTGCTCAGAAAGAAGGTGGGAATAGGAAGAGGAAGGAGGTTGTTATGGCTTGTGTCTGGACGTTCCCCAAAGTCTCATGTGGTCACAGATGGGGCTTTTTCAGGGGTGGCTGGACCTAGAGTCTGTGATGCTGGGATTAAGGGTGTGAGAGTACTAAATCAATCTACTGTTTGGTTTGGCACCGTCCTAATCCCAGCAGCCTAGAGAAAATATAAAAGGGACAGAAAGAAGCTGCTGAGGTCCTTTGCTTGCTCTGCTACCTTCTGCTGGCCATGAACTGTTTTTCCTCTGTGATGTCCCTCCGCCATGCCACCTGTCTTGGAGCCAACCAACTATGGACTGAAACCTCTATGAACTGTGAGCCAAATAAACTTTTCCTCTTTCAACCTTGAGTGTTGTGTATTTTGTCTCAGTAACAAGAAAAGTAACTAACACAGTGACCCTTTTTGAATAAAGGCCATGTATATACATGGAAGATACAGAGACATCTCATGCACAAAGCATTTTACTTAAAGGGCATCTGGACAGCTTCAAAGAGTAGATTCCATTAGCAATAGAAACAACAACCTTCTTCAGAAAAAAATCCGACTTTGGTAAACGTAAAATAATGTCTTGGGTGGGGCTGGGGCTGGGAATCGAACACAGGGCCTTGGGCTTGTTAGGCAAGCACTTTTACTACTGAGCTAAGTCCCCAACCCCAAATAATGTCTTATTAATAGATTCAGTTTTCATTTTTAATCTACTAAGAATAAACATTTCTCTCTCCATTTCATTGAATTTTTAAATAGGAAATAATTTGGGAATAATCTATTTACTGCTCCAAACCCATTTTACAGTGAAGGCAACAGAGATGAAAGTTAAACGATTAGTCATATTACTTAAACAGATTGAAGTTGAGACTTCAATTATCCTGAAGCTTATTTGTATACATGGTCCATTTAAAAAATGTTCAACGGGATCCAGTTTGAAAGATGAACTCACTGGGAGGACATTTCTATGATATTTCTGTGTCCTCTGCCTTTTTGGTCTATGGTTTCCGTTCTTTACACTGGTGAGATTCCTTTCACTCGTGTGCGATCAGCAGCTGGGCCAACAGAAACACCCTGAGGATGCAGGGATGGCTGCTCTCGCACAGGGCTGCACCCAACGCTGGCGTGAGCACAGGCCCAGCAGCGCCGCATTTCAGGTCTCACTCTTTCTCCTACCTACCGCCTGAAGACTCAGACCACCTTGGTCATTGACTTAGCTCTTTTTGTAGCCTGCCCTGTCCACTGAATTAAACTCTAGAAGGCAACTCATCTCATCTCTTCAGATAATATTCTCAACCCAGAGAAAACATAGAAGATGCAGAAGATATGTGATAAATATTTAATCAATGAGAGAATTATCTTATAGAAACTGATTCATCTCTGTGGTAATCAATTTTGTTTCATGTATAAATTGAGAAATCTGTCAACTGAGGGTAAAACGACAAGCACAAAGTCACTGACTTTGGGGCCTGGCACATAATAAGGTACTCAACAAAACGAGTATTAAAACTTCGGTATGAAGGCCATGGGCAGCTGGGAAAGGGTTAAGCGAGTCGACAATGAATGATTATGATCAGTACATTAGAAATGATAGGAAGGGTTTCTAAATCTGAGGCTTTTTGCACAAAAGTTTTACAACAGCCCTAACTGAGAAAGAGAAGCCCATTTGTAGGGGCTGCCAGGGGATGACAATGAATCATAGAATGGTCAGAAACTTTAAGGAAGTGATACTCAGTATGCTTCCTTTCAAAAAAGCTGTTCCCAAAGCATCAGATATAGTTGATTTTTTTTTTTTTTTGTAAAATTATCTTACAAACAAACTACCTTACTGGGAAATGTGCAGACTCTAACTTTAAAAAGAATTACGTTAAGGACTGGGTATGTTGCTCAGTGGTAATGCAAATCATTAGGATGTACAAAAACCTGGGTTCTATATTCAGCACCACACATACAATAAAGGAGTAAGTTCTCCCTTCATAGAAATGTGTAGCAATTGTGTCTGTAGATTTCCACTCTGTTCCTGTCCTTTCTGGGTGTGATGGAGCTATTAGGACTCTGGCTGTGGACTTGGTCAGATGGCAGCTTCAGTTTTAGTTCCATCGTCTGCTCATTGTGCCACCCGCAGCAGATTACAAAGGCTCTTGAAAGCCCTATTCTTCTATTTTCAGAATGAAGCTCTTAATGTTGCATTGAGTGGTGGGGAAAAAAAAAGTTATAAAATCCTCAGCCTAATGTCTTGGACATAGAAAGTTCTAATATTAGGTTTTCCTTCTAATAATACTGCCATCATTATTTTTCAAACTACATGTGGCCTCTAGTCATCAAATTTAATCAACTACGAGTGCCACTCACTAATGTTTTAGTTCATTTTTGGCTTCTCACGCAGCTCCTCCTCCACCCATCTAGATCAGTTTTGATTCCTTCCAAACAGTTCCACCAAGAAGTAGAAGAATCAGCAACAGATGAACAACAAGGTGGGTAAGAAAGGGAGATCGCCATTCCCAGAAAACAGATGCCTGGGGCTAGTAGACCGTACTATTTTTTGTAAGCTTAACATTGCTCATGGTAAAACATTAAAACACACACACACACACACACACACACACACACACACACACACACACACACAGAGGAAGAAAACAAAACAAAACAAAAACAAAAATAAAAAAACAACAGAATGCCTTTGTCAACAGTGCTCTTAAATGCTGGCCAACTTTAGGCCATTTTCAGGAGAAAGACTTCTGGTAAAGGAATATCTTTGACTCATTCTGACCTGCTATGTTAGAATTGGTACCAACTACAGTGGTAATATTCTGGCTGATTGGTGAATTAACAATCTCACACTCAGGTAAGTGTTTGGCTGTTTTAAGTTGGCCGACCAGAACTCCATGGAACTAGTCCCTTTGTTCTCTTCCTCTGTCTTCTGTCTCTGCGCCCTCTCTTATTGCTCCACTGTAATGCTTGATGCCTTCCCGTTGCGGGACTTCTTAGGGTGCCCCTCGCTGCAAGTCAGTCTCCTGGGCTGCTTAGAAAGTGCCAGTCTCCACAGATCATTCTGGAATATTCTAACCCACAGGTCTGGTTCAGCTCTGCTTTTCTGCTTTTGATTCAGTAGTGGGCACCTGACATGTGCCCTTTGCTTCACCCTCCACAGCTCTCTGACAGGCTACTTGGTTACAGGTGGCCACTGAACTAATTTAAAAAGTATTCTCTCCTGATTTAGCTTCCCTCTAGTCAAAGCAGGATTATTTTGTGTAAGATGGCCTCTGGTCACCGCAGACAGCACCTTCCGTCCCTACAATACTACGGCACCCCTTCTTTTCCTTAACAGAATAAATGAGTCAAAGGTGTGATGTCTTCTCAGAGATTTTCATGGACGGCATAAATTTCTCTCGTTCTTCTTGAGTTCTTACTTGTAAGAGTCTCCCTTAGGATATTTTAAGTAATAATATCACAGAGTACAAGATCCATTCATTCATTTAAGGACCAAAAATGGGCACCTGCAATATTCTAGACATTTAAGATACACTGGAGAATAGAAATCAAAACAAAGTATATATCCTGCTTGGATGCATAGTCCATGTGGAGGAGAAATAAAGTAAACACAATAAGTGAACAAATATGCAGTGTGTTTGAAGTTGTTAAAGGTGTAAACTTACAAAGCATGTAAAGGACCTGGACATTGTGGGTAGAGGCAGGCTTTGGTTTCCAAAGTGGCGGTCAAGGTAACATAAGTGAAAAGAACATCTTCTGTATAAAGACTGAAGGAGGTGAAGGTAGGCAATGTGGATACTGCATGGAAGGTGACTCAGGCAGAGGAGACCAAGATGGCAAGCATGGCTGATGAGCGGCAAGGACAGTGAGTGCAAGGAGTGAGTGGGCCCAAGAAGGAAGGGGGAGGGGGGAGGAGAGGCTATGAGGCCAAGGGGCAGGGGACACAGACTCTAGATATAGTGAAGGAACTATGTTTTCTCCTGCTTGGAAATGGGGACCACTGTACTATTTGGTGCAGAGGAACAGGATGATCTGACTTAGACTTTTAAAAGGAGTATCATGACTTCCTGCATGCTTAGAACATTTTGTAAAAATGGTATGAAGTGGTTCATGAGTTCATGCTCTGAATTCATTGTGTTGGCTTGGCCACGCATGGTGATAATGAAAAGCAGACCAATTTTAGTTGACTATGTATAGGAGCCTCAAATAAAATCAAACTTCAATAAACTAAAAGTTTAGTTGAGAGCTTGCAGTCAAACATATAAATCTGAATATGTTTGACTAGCTCTATGAATGATGTTATAGAAAATCACAAAATATGCTTGATATGTAGTAAGGGTACAAGAAAATCTTGTTTAATTGAATTGTGTTTGAGACAAAATCATGTATCACATCCATCAACAGGAAGACAAACCACCACACTCCTTAGAGCACGTAAGAGTTTCCCCGGCAACTCTCATCTATTTAGTGGTCACGCTGATCCTGCATCTTGCTGATTTCCTACACAGCCAGTTTCTCACATCTCCAGATTGCAGTGTCAACACAGTTGCACAGCTTTCTGCTTCTTTCCCAAAGACACCGTCACAGTCCAAGTCCCAATAGCCAAAATGCATAAAGCCAAAGACTGAATTAAAAGTTTGTCTTCTTCTTGACAATTACAAAAAAAGAAGATTAATAAATGGGGAAATGCTTTGGAAGTGTAGCTTGAGTAAGGGCATTTATATCATTGTAAGGTAAAAGCATGCAAGTTTTGATATTTAGGTTTTGGGGGTGGAAAATATGGTTAAAGAGGTTATATCAGAGAATATAAGAATGAGTTTTAAAAAGTGATAATTCATAGTTCTTAGGAATTGCCCAAACATGTAGCCCCTCTCCTAATCAAGTTCCCCTGGAAATTAGAATGATTAACAGGCTGCGTGGTCCCAGAATCACAAAATTTGGAGTCTCCATTTCAAAGATACCAAACCTCAAGATTATTGTGAGAATTACATGAGATTCTCTGCTTAAATAAGAACCCCAGACACCGAGGGCTGCCCCAGTATGAGAATAGGACTGCTGCGAGGGCAGACAGCCTCTGTCCTAAACTGCCCCGTCTCTGGCCGACTCTGTCTCTCCCTTAGGATGCTCCTTAACTGCTCATCGTGCATACACAACAATTGTCAACTTTTTTTTTTTTTTTGGCGGTCCAGATGGAACCTAGTTCCTGGCACATGGCACACACATGCTCTGCCAGGGAACTGCACCCCCGCCTCCCAACATTTTCTTATCTGTTTCTTACATTATCGATGGTTACATAGTGGACAGCCAAAGAATGATGACAAGTGGGTGCACGATCCATGTGGAAGTACTTTTAATAGTTAAAAGTGATATGTAATTATTAAATGTTAGTTCAAGTTCACAAATGCATAATTATTTTTGCAGATGTTTCCCTTCCAATTGACTATGTTTTATATCATTTATATTCAAACACACACAAGATGCACTGATGAGAATGTACAAGAGCACAAGTCACACCAGCCAAAACAATTCCAGCCATATGCCAGGTTTGGAGAGTACCTGACTGCTGCCAACATAGCCCTTTAAGAAGCCAGATGCTACTACTGCTGGGGAATACGCTACACTCCCACTCATTTACTTCTTACATTACTAATTAGGCTTAGCCCACACAGAATCACAAGTATCAGTAAAAAGACTCTTTCAGTTACATTTAAACTTCAAAATTCTTCCTACCCCCTCTCAGTGCGTCCTTCGCATCCTGTGCTGCCTACTTCGTCACTGAAGCCCTCAATTTTTATTTTTTATTAGTTCGTGTTTGCTGTACATAATGATTGCATTCCTTGTGGGGATTTGATCCTTGTGCTTAACACATCATTCTTTGTTTCATCCTCTTCCCTTCTCCCTCCAGTTCCCGCCATCTCTTGATTCTCTTCCCATTTGAGAAAGACCTCTCTACTTCCTATTATCTATCTTTTATTTTCCTTCTCATAATTAGTGTCCACCTTGTGAGTTATCTGAGCAGCCCTATTTCCACCTGGGATGCCAGTAGTCATCCCTGATTTGGCCAGTCCCAGGTCTGTGGTGTGGTCTAGTAGCAGAGCATTTGCTTACCACACACAAGACTCTGTGTTCAAACTCCAGCACCACAAAAATTAAAACTTGAACAAACACTTAGGAAGTCCAAAACCCAGCTTTGGCTCTGACCCTTATGCCAGCCTCTTCCCTCTCTTAGTAAACACCAGCTTTATCACTCCTGGATTTCAGACACAACACATCATTTAGAGCTTCCTTACCTTCCCGCTCTTCTCCTGTCATCAACGCATCCAAACATTTTACTCTGCAAAAATATCTCAACTGAAAGATTTCTTTGCATTATCTCTACTTTGGATTACTACAGGAGGTTTTTAAGTGAGTTCCCAGAGACTTCCCTCAGACTCTACCCTTTATTCTCAAAATATTAACTTTGAATACATAAGTCCTTCGATGCTGTGAGGACATAGGCCCCCTTCTTGTAATCCTGTTCTGGCTTTCTTTCTCCCTGAAAGGCATATCAAAACTCCCACCAGGGTCCAGCAGGCCTTCTGTGCTTCCGCTCCTTCTTTGCACTGATCTCATTTTCCCTAAAACCAGCCCAGTAGCGCTTTGGCACTTACTACTCTTTCTGAGTTGAATTTTCTTCCCTCAGGACCGCCCGTCTTTGTTAAGTGTCACCTTAGAAACAAGGTCTTTTTTCAAACACTGTACACAAAACAATAAGCATCCACACAATATGATGTATCACTTGCCCTAGCTTTATCTTTGTCATGGCACGTATAGCCATTTGAAATACTATATATGCATTTAGTACTAGTTTTTGTAGATTTCTGTCTATCATAATGAACCCCAGAAGGGAAGCGATTGTTTCCTTTTCTACCACTACAGTGCTCCAAACAAAACTTCTTCCACAGTAGTCGGTCAAGAAGCATTGTTGACCGACTAGGTCACATGTCTACCACTTAGCTTGTACCTTTTTTTGGTCCTAGAGAATCACAGGTCTTAGAAAACGCTCCATTCTCCCAGAGGCCTCATGGGTTTCCTCCAAATATGTGATTTATGAGCAGAGGGAACTGGGCCCTCTCCATACTTCCTGCATGGACTACATATTGGATTATTTCCTCAAGTTGATTCTTTTCTTCAAAGTTGCTTTATCTACATGAGTACTCCCTCAAGTAAATGATGCTGAAACTAGATATGGTTCTATCCCAGAAGCGAATGTGTGCTTTAGATAATTGTGAAGTTAAAAATGGGAAAACTGATTAAATTTGTCCCTTCTTACAAATGTGTTTGAAAAACTGATTAAATCAACCTAGTAATAGTCATGAGCTAATTAGAATAATTGAGAAAATTGGAGTCAGTTAAAACTAATATTTATGCAAGACATGCTTATCTACAAAGTTTTGTTAGAAGAAAATCAGGAATGAAAACATTGATTCCTAGTGCTGGGAATCTTCTTTCAAAAGTCTTTTTCTGCAGGTGCTGACAGTTGAATCTGTTTCAAAATATAGTTGGCCTTCTGTATCTAGGGGGTCTGCACCCCAGATTGAAACAACCACAGACTAAAAATGCTTAAAAAGTCACCGCATGCTTTCACTCATATGTGTAATCAAAAAAAGCACATCCCATAGAAGCTGAGCGAACAGCAGTGATTACTGAAGGCCGGGGGGTGGAGGGGGTGGAGTTGGTGGTGGTGGTATGAACAGGAAAGATTAGTCAAAGGTACTAAGCTCCAGCTAAATAAGATGAGTAACTTCAGCTGTTTGTTTCATAATTAAGAATAATGTACTTTATTTCAAAAATAATAGAACATTTTAAATGTTTTCATTGCAAAGAAATGACATGTGTTGAAGGAGATAGACGTACTCAGCCAAATTTGAACGTTACTCAATGTATATATGTAACAAAATATCACATGGTACCCTATAAGTATGTGTAATTTTGTGTGTTAATTGAAAAAATTAAATAAGAAATTTAAAGACAATATTTGAAAAAGGTATTTCTGGTTCTCTTCTCAATTGAATAATAGCAAATGCAGGAGAAGCTGTGAAGGTAAAGGAAACACTCTATATTGTTGGTCGGAATGTAAACTATTACAACTACTATGGATGTCAGCATGGAGATTCCTCAAAACACTCAAAATAGAAATTTCATTCAACCCAACTATTCCCCTTCTAGGTGTATTCCCAAAGTGTTAAACACATCATATTGCTGTCATCCATGCATACATGTTTTTATAGCTGCACAATTCATAATAGCTAAATCTTGGAAGGAAGCGAAACATCTGTCAACACATAAATGGATAAAGTAAATGTCATGTTTACAAACAATGGAGTACTACTCTGTCAAAAAGAATGATAAACCTGAATAATTTGAGAAAAGTGAATGTACCTTGATGTTAAGAAAATAAATCAGACATACAACTTTAAATAGCACCTGGATTCATTTGTATGAGAAATCAAAAATATAAACAAAGAGCAAAATAAAACATAGATAATAGGAAGAAGGGGGTATATCTCTCTCAGAAGAGAAGGGGACCAAAAGATGGAGGGAGCAAGAGAGGAAGGGAAGGGTAAAAGAATTAAGATGCGTTATATATCTGTACCAACTCCACACAGGACTGTAATCATTACATAATGCAACTAGTTACTAATCAAAACAGAAAACAAAAAGGGGGGAAAGCTGTTTTTACTGAACACATAGATTTTTCTTATCATTCCCTACACAACACAGTATAGCAACTATTTACATAACATTTATATTTTATCAGGTATTATAAGTAATATGGAGGTGATTTAAAGTATGCAAGAGTTTGAGTGTAGTTACATGGAAATACTGCACCAATGTACATAAGGGACTTGTGCATCTGTGGATTTTAGTACCTGCAGGAGTCCAGACACCAGTCCCATGTGGACGCTGTAAGGGAGGGCATTGGTGAGGCCCTACATCATGTCCAGCAAGTAACAACTTGGCTGATGTATACACGAAGGAATCAGGCCAACAACTCTAACTCACCAGTCAAATGTTTGACTCTGAATCAGATCTTCAGTCAGGAAGTATGTCTTAAATCTTTCTTGTGATGGATAAACCATTGTTTTTGATTGAAATTCTGTCTCCCTCTATATATATTAATTTTATTAAAGTTAAAACAAAATTCCATAGTGAAATAATAAGAGTGTAACAGTTAATATACTCCGTATCATCTTCAAAATAGTTACTCAGAGTACAAGACATAGAGGAAAAAACATTTTCTCTTACAAAAAAAGAAAAATAGCTCAAAACTTTCTTCTTGTGGAACTAAGAGAAACTAGGAGACTAGTATAAACTGAGGTAGGCAATGTCAGAAAAGATTGTCCAGAACATAAACATGATTACTTTTCAAAAGAAACTCTCTGTGGTGTTTTTCCTCATGCGGATTTATTTTACATTGCCAATGAATTCTGAAAATCAAAATAAAATTATCTGAAATGCTAATGTTATTCTGTGTTCCTGATTAAGTCAACCAGATTAATTTTGTACTTATTTGCAATTTGGAGCAAAATCTGTACTCATTTTTATTACTCGGTCTACTTGGTAGAGTTGCTAAACATTCCTATCAATATTGCAGACAAGATGTAGCACCTGATTAATCCAAATACCTAAACATAGTTTGCCTGATGTTGGCTAATTTATCTTGTATTGACAAAATCAAAAATGCTTAAGAAATATGCATACAAAATGTTACTCACCATCTTGTAAATGTCAACCTTTTTGGGAGGCAATATTATGTGGGAATGCTTGCCTCATTTAAATTTCTCAACATAATTGAAATATGTTTTAATAAGTCTTACATATTAAAAATAATCCAGTTGCAACAGGACAAGGAGAGTTAGATTTATTTGATAAAATTTTCATTTAAATACTTAGTGTGATCTTTGTACTCAATGATTATATCCAAAAAACTCTCCAAATTCACATTAAAAGTGTAATTGCCTGAGAAGTAATGTATTAAAAAGTCCACAACAAATATATGGTGTCTGCATTACAATTCTAGAGCAAATCAATACTGAACAATTGATAATGTTTGCTTTAGGGTTATAATTCAAACTGTTGTGGCTATGTCAATGTATGGGTTGTTACAAAAGATCACAGTGTTAGAGAACTCATCCTCTTCCGTCTCTTAAAGGCATATAACAAAATTGTAACATCAAATTCATTATTGTGGATTTACTAAGACACAGCAATCCCTGTGGAAAACATACATTCAGTATAATTCTCTGTATATTTTTTTGTTTCTATCCATATATTTGTTCCTTCAACATTGCTTCTTGTGATGAGAAAGGAGCAATTCTTTTTAACACCTTCAGGTAAACTGCATCGCTCTCATGGCTCTAAGCATGTTGAATATTGAAGTGCCAATTACACTATTGTTTGAAAATTAGACGATTGGTTTCTTCAGTTGCTAGCGAGATAATCAAAAGTGGGGTCCAAGAGTTCATCTTTGTTTAATCCCGAGGACCTTGTGCAATACCAGAAGCTTACAGGTAACTGAACTGATGCTTGCTGCTTGTTAAAGAAGCAAAATCGAACTGAGCTGAGATCATCAATCAATCTATAAAAACTTGCTTGAGTAGACTCTAGAAGGTTCTTTCATATATTTTTAAAAATTCCACAGTGTACCAAAGTTTGATGGGTTATGAGAGAGCAGAAACATCTTGTAGATGCAATTGATAAAATGGCAAAATGCAAAAAATAACCCCTCCTGCCAAGAGCCACTATCATTTACTCATCAGCCATTGCCCAGATATTCACCAGTCACTTGGCATAGGCCGGGCACTGGATCCATTTCTGCCAATGTAAAGACGTCCTCCTTTCAAGGGCCTCCAAACATGGTAGGAAGTGTGACGCTATGTTCCTGCACATTCAGGGACACTGGGTTTGTTCTACCATGAGACTGCTTCCCAGAGCACATAGTTTCTTACACGCACCCTACTACAAAAAATACCAGGAGTTTAAGGTGAAAGCATCAAAAGACACCTTCAAGATTAAGTGTGAACATCCAGCCTGGATGTGGCCCTGGCAATTCCTGGTGACCTTCGGGCTTTCCATAACGATCGGCTTCCCTTTCAGAAATAGTTTCCCTCCCAAGCGCCTGATGAGCATATGGTCCTTGTGCTTCTGGGTAAGAAATCGCCAGCCCTCTGGAGGCTGGGCCCAGGGGCCACACAGCCCAACATGCATTGCTATTTCACGCCATTAACATTTAGAGACTTTTTTTTTTCCTACAGCACAATCAAGTCTAAGTCAACTGATTAACAGAGTATCAGGACGTGTTTATTTGATGGAGGAATTATCCAGAGTTTCCACCCTTGTGTCAGCT
This sequence comes from Hystrix cristata, assembly GCA_004026905.1. Taxonomy (NCBI): domain Eukaryota; kingdom Metazoa; phylum Chordata; class Mammalia; order Rodentia; family Hystricidae; genus Hystrix; species Hystrix cristata. The sequence goes on from PVJO010027863.1 coordinate 16,012, forward strand.
CAGCCAAAATTGCTTAAAGGAAGAAAGCTATCACTCCCTGAAAATCCAGGGGGAATCAAATATTAGGATATTATCATTTATGATTCTTACAAACATCCAGGCAAAGCCCTTCATGAGTTATAGATGAAAAAGCAAGATCAACTCCTAAATTTATTGATAGTTGTTGAATCTTTACAGTGTTTCTGCTTTATGGAATATTTTAATTTTTACCATTATGCTAGAGTCAGTAACTGCCCAAGCAGAGACCTTACTCCTCAGCACTTCACTCTGTACATGTATAAACTGTGTTTGTAGCAGTGTGGGTGTTGGCGAGGAATGTCATAACAGGAAATATTCGGGTTCTGCTCTTCAGTTCCAAGGTGGAGCTCCTAAGCCTTTGAAGTTTCATGAGTGGCAGGGCTGAGGGGACCTCACTCTGCTATTCAGCTACACCTGAGTTGATGCTAATCAGGTGACCCTCAGAGGATGGGTTACCAGAGAAACCAACCATGTGACTAGAGATTGAAACTTTCTACGCCATGCTCTCACGTGGCGGGAGGGGAGAAGGGCTGGAACTGACTTAATCACAATAGGCCCATGAGTTAAGCGATCACACCTACACAATGAAGTACCCATAAAAACCCGAAATGTCAGTAATTGGAAAGCTTCTGGGTTGGCGAACCTGTGGGGATACTGAAAGGCCGGCACATCCAGGGAGAGACAGAAGTTCTGCCTACACCCCGGCTCATCCTGTACATCTTGTGCAGTTGGCCTTTCCTTTGTACCCTTTCCAGTATCTTTCTAATAAACTGGGAAGCGTAAGTAAATCATTTCCCTGGGATTTGGGGGCTGGAGGAGATAATAGGGAACTAATGGGAACCTCACGTCTACAGTGTGTTCCTCAGCAGCTTATTTGACAATCCAGGATTGAAACTGGCCTCTCAAGGAAGGCTTCAGCCTTGTGGGTCTGAGGCCCGAAACTGCCCAAACTCAAGGGAGTTAGGATAAGAGTTAGTTAAATCGCAGGACACCCGGTTGGTGTCTGCAGAGAATTGGAAGAAATACTTCGTGTAGAGAATTCACACATTTGGTATCAGAAGTGTTGTGAGTGTAGATAAAAACTATGGTTTTATTTTTTACTGGCTGAGGGTGAGTGACTGCAGGGAAGACAGACGATCATGGTTGGTTGTACTTGTGGCACTTCTGCGTTTGGGAGAGTAGCTCAAGTTCCAGTCTGTATGCAACTTTCTGATGTATAAAATGAACAGAGAACTTCCTACACCAAAACACAATTGGAAAAGCAAATACCAAATACTGCATGTGACAATCCGTTGCAGATACAGTCTCTAGAGGCTGTAGAGATTATATATATACATACATATACATGGAGAGAGAGAGAGAGAATGTGCTGGCTCCCTGCTCTGTCATGAACAGAGAAAGAAGCAACTCACTTCTGACTGTCGCCAGTGAGGCACCAGACCAGCAATTGTAGACCATTCCCACCTTGCATAAGCAAGAGTCTCTGGTGATAGAAAAACAGAGAGAAAGAGAAAGAAATACAATCTAAATTTAAAATGTCCAATCACTCAAAACTTTCCCACATCAAGTAAATGGGAAAAAATGATTTGCAGATTCTTGCTATTAAATGAAAATGGGAAAACAGAAAGCAAATAAAAACGTAGCACTTAGTGGCACAGTAGCTGAAGGAGTTTGCACTTAGAATTTCCAATTCACAGATGGAAAAAGCACCCGAGAGGGTCACAGACCAACAATATTATCTTATAGGAAGGACAACAGAGACACAATGAGACAAAAGGCAGTTATCTGCAGTCATTCTAGTAATTAGCTGACTTCAGATGGTTTAACGAATTTTAGGGCAAAGTTTTGTTAAACTGGAACTTCACATTCCAATAAAATAATGCTAAAGTAAGTTGCCATTTTTTTGTGTTCCTGATTACTATGTGGGTACTGGTTAGAACTCATCTGAATTCTATGGGGCTTGAAATCTATACCTTTCAATTGGCTTCTCTTATTTACTCTGACATTTGTCCCACTACATTCAGATTTATTCACTCAGGTCTAGAACAATTTTGATAGCAAATAGAATCATATCAGGAAACAAAAGGATTCTTTAGGAGAAGAATGCCCTTGTGTTTATTTTTGATAAGCCTATCTATCAAATCTTGATTACAGAAGATTAGCGCTCTAACCTGAGAGCTTACAGGATAAAATCATTATGTGTCGACACAGCTAATAGGCCACCTGAACAGAGGCTCAGATTTTAATGAGCACTGAGAAGATTCCCCTGAGTGGGGATCTATGAAAAGGATCATGAGTGTTTTAAGTAAACAATGTCTTCATTGATTAAAGCAAGGCATCGGGTACCTGCTTTTCTTAGAATTTATAAGGTACCTCAAACATTAAGCAGGGATGGTGACTCTTTATAAAGATTATGATTATTTGGGAATGCCCAAGCACTGTTAAGAAATGTATCTTTAAAATAGTAATTTTAATAATAACAATAATAATAAGAGGGAGTGATTAGCATTAAAATACTGGTAAAGCCTTAAATCTCCCTCCTCAAAGGGAGCTAAACTTAATCAGGCTTCTTAGGAAAGGGATGTCTGGATAAAATAGGAAAGCAAAGGCTCTAGCTAGCAAAACAGCAAATACCAAATATTGGACAAGACCATGAACACAGAAGTAGGAAGAGCCAAAGAAAAGCCTTAAGGGTTTGCCAGCCCTTTGTCTATACAAAACAAACAAACAAAAAAGCTATACTAAAAGAAATTACCTGTAAACCTTCAGAAGTATATAATCTGCAATTTTACCTTTAAAGGGAGACCTGCCAAAGAAGGAAATCTATAAGTCATCTTACTTCAAGAACCAAGAAAATGCTCACAATTGTGAAAAAACTTAAAATGGGAAACTACTTAGATGCTTTCTTTGCATGTTGGCTATAGAATCAGTCATTCTTTTCCGCATATTTATTAATACTATTCTAAAATTGCTTTACTGAAGTCTTTTGTGCTATTTAAAATATTTTAATCAGAA
>PVJO010027864.1:0-19041 GCA_004026905.1 Hystrix cristata
GCCTGAGCAAAGGGGACAGAGGATGATGCGGCACCAAGACGAGGAGCACCTCAGGTTCTGCAGCCGAGCAGGGAGGCTGCAGATAGCCACAGCTGGTCCTGGCCGCTTCCTGCCAGAGCTCAGCCGATTCCACCCCGTCCCCAGCCCCCTCCCACAACGTCACCATTGCGAGGCTTGAGGTCCTCCTGGGGGCCTTCGAGCGCAGCTTGGGGCCAGCAGAAGTTACAGAAAAAGCTGGCCTGGTCAGCTGGGTGCTCTCTACTACGCACTCAATGCACGCACTTGGGCGCCATGAGCCGGAAGCGCCCTCCTCCTTCACACACCTGATTGGATAGTTGAGACAGCGGCGCCTCGCCGCTGATTGGCTGCTGCTCCATCGCCCGCCAGCTCAGCAGCGAATGACCGGAGAAGCAAACTTCTCCCAGCTCGCCTGGAGTCCGAGGAGAGAGAGTAAGAACCTCCGCACCGGTCTCCGTCCCAGCCTGTCGCTCTCACCTGGCCTGACGAATACGTGCAGTTAGAGGCTTTAGTCCTGGCTTTTCAGAGCTGCCCTGGCTCTCCCTCAGAATGGGTCGCATTTATGCTCAGGAGGTGCCAAGCTCAAAGACGGATGGAAGAATGGATCCCCGATGTCAGCAAACACCACGAGGCCAGGCTGGGCCGGGACCAAACGGAACAGAGGGAGGACCTCTGCTGGGGATGAGGCAATAGGCGTCATCGCCAAGATTCTCACACAGTTTCTCTCCGTCTACTCATTTTCGTCCAAGATAATGAATACGTGTTTCCCCGAGGAGCACCATTATTGTGCAATGAAGAAATTAGAGTGAAACGACAGCAATATTCTGCAATAAAGATGAAAGAAAAGCAAATATTCCAGCTCCCCCAGACAAGATCCATACCCATACTGTATCCAGTGTCATAAAAAATAACCTGCATTCTGAAGATAAACGTATTTCTAAGCGTGAGCGCCAGAATGATTGCTGAAACAGAGCCCCACACTAGATCCGCTTGATCACTTCCTGGTGATGAAGTTGGAATTCAAAAGACATACTATGAGCTCCCTGTACCCTGTAGTTGCTCCTCCCAGGTCGAAATTCTCCACTCTTCAATATTCCCAGAAGGACAGTGTTAAATGGAGTCAGGTGACACGCTCTTGTTAATGGCTCGTTTGACGTGAGAGATGGAGCGGATATTAGTAAAGCACACTTCTCGGTGTGTCTTCTTGTGTCATGATAGTGTGACCCGAGGGACAAATCTGGCCCCAGCCCCTTCCTCCCAGACTCTTTCCCTTCTCTCTGGTTCCTGCCTCCCATAAAGTAGTTATCCTTTTTCTTCATTTCTATTTACCATGACGTTTCTGCATTAGAAGCAGTCAAACCAAGACTGCAATCTCTGAAATAGTGAGACAAAAGAAACATTTTCTTCTTAAGTCCATTCATGATTGATAGGAAATGTTGATTTGTTGGATTTAAAATGTTTCCTTAAAAAGAATACCCAGAATACATAACCTGTGTACAAAGAAAAATATAAAAATTCTGTATGACCATGTTTGATTATACTACATAATTTAGAGTGGAAAGTCCGTGAATGAAAGTTTTCCTACTTTACTCATTCTTCTGACTGCACCAATTTGTGAACTAACATTGATATTTAGTTCAGTTGCATTTATGGACGAAGATCTCATTTTCAAAATGTCATACATTTTCCTTTAGCGTAAGGACTCTCTTTTTACCAGCCATTAAGTCTTTAAAGGTTAACAATTTATAAAGCAAATGTTTTAACTATACTTTTTCTGCTTTGTAGTTCCCAGATCGAATATGTACAAAGGGCTAATATCGACATAAAAAATTCTTTCATTCTCCCAATGCTACATCATAGTCAAAGTTCTTTCTTTCTCCCTTGTCTCTGGCCTCACTGGGCAAGTGTGGGAGTTCCAGACAGGGGAAGTACACACTTTAGATGGGATGCCTGATTTTAAGTGACTATAAAGACAAGACAAAATCATTCTTAATTCAGGTATGTCTTACTGCCCCAAAAGTTAAGTGACAGAAATGCTTATTGACAACCCAGAAAAGATGAGACATTCAAATTCAAAAGTGCCCGAACAATCTTAAGCCTGTAACAGCTGAATGGCAAGAAGGCCATTTTACTCCACCGTGACACGGCTGCCACCGACTGGCATTGAAGGTTCGACACCAATCCTGTGGTTATCGGAAAACAAGAAATTTAACTGAAGAGGAGGTGCTAAATTAAGAAACTGAAAATATGTTTTAGCAGCAATTTAGACTGAAGGAAATATGGTTCTGAGGTATTCTACATAAAGAGAGATTATAGATAAAAGAATTTGCAAATGAGTACACCAAATAAATTCCATACAATACAGTTTTCATGACAGTGTACTACCTGCATTTTACTCACATTTCCCTAAAAATTAGCAACTCTAGAGTTATATCTACTGTTGACTTTTTGGGGAAATAATCATGTCTGGTGATAGTGACATAATACCAGTTGTGACAATTCAGACAAATGAGTTGACAAATTGCCAAAATAACTAACTGAAATTCTTTGTCAAAACACAGGACCACACAGAAATAGCCTGAATCTGCAATTTATGAATTCAAAGTTTTCTCTCAGGCAGGATAGGTTGTGGAAGTGAAGTGGGCATAAGAATAGTATCATCCTACAAAATCTCCATTGATTTCCTGACAGAGAGGACCTAAATGTAAGCGGTACGCTAACAATAGGCCAAGGAATAACACCAACTCCAACATAAACATTAACAGCCCTGAGGTCAACACAAAACTAGCCTGAATCCAACCAACATCTGACATCAACGCTGACCCCACTATTCACCCTAACCCAACCCTGGATCCTGACTGTGGGGTGCCTCTGCCCACCAGCCTCCCTGTCTGTCCTGACGCATCTCCACATGTCTGGACCCCTCCTTATCTACTGTACCTCACACTCCTTCTCCTGATGTCTGAGGGCTGCCTCGGTGGGCTCGGTGGGAAGCTGAGGCCTGGAGTTGATGAGGCCAGTAGGTGCTCGCCCCACACCCTGCCCAGAGACTGAGTACTGGAGGAGAGCGAGGCAGTGGAAGGAGGCTCCTTGCCTGCTGAGGGGAGACAGGAGCCAGCAGTCTGTTGGTCCTCTAAGCGGCTGTCTGCAGGACATAAACCACCATGGACTGCAGCATGAGCGGGTCAGGAGGTTAGGAAGGTCAGCAGAGGAGGGGCGCAGCAGGTGGGTACAGTGAGGGGGTGACACCTGGTTGTGGAAGGAGGAAGAGCCTGCTTGGGGCACCTCAGGTGTGGGTGCCCTGGGGCAGGGTCACTGGGGAGCGCCTCCCTCCACATCTCACTCAAGGACCACGGGGACCCCAGAGTGTGCTCAGCAAGGCTGGCGAGGCTTCCCTCTGCACAGTGCCAGGTGTTGTCTGGCTGGGGCTGCATTCTGACACCTGCCGGGTGCTCCCCATGGAGAAGGGGATGTCAGCAACTTCAGAGAGAAGTAGCCGCTGACCCGTGTCCACACGCAGGAGACGAGGGGTCCTGTCCCACCTTCAGTGACCTAGGAGGTCAGAGACCCCTCCAGCTGTCAAACTCTCCACGCACTGCCATGATCCAGAGCTCCCAGGAAAGTCTGTGGTCCATCCCACTGCTTCGCTGCTTCATGCATCTGCCCTGGACCAACCACTCGGCAGCTGGATAACAGGGGTTGTGAGGGGTACCCACCTGGGTTCATGTGGGAGACATCCTGGTAAGGAAAGGCTTCGTCGTGGCTTGCAAAAGAGGGGAGCAGTAGCTCGGCAGGAGAGGCCTCCATCACCTGTGGGGAACAAGGCCCAAGGGAGGCCTTGCACCAAGACACCGAGTACAGGCCTCATTTGCACAGTGCTGGGTCCCTCCTGGCTAGGACTGCATTCAAGGGCTCAGGATGAACTTTGTGGGGAGTGGGAGGTGAGGGTGACTTCTAAGAGCAGTGGTCGCTAAGCTGTACCTGTGGTGTCCACAGGAATTCCCCAGGTAGAGCACAGCGGGGTGGCATTCCAGGTTGGAGACAGATATATCTATAAAGGCTGAGAGATGAAGGACAGTGGGCTCTTCTGACCTCAGGCATGACACGCAGTGATAATACTCAAGAAGCCAGGGGCCTGCACACTCTCGTCTCTCAGCCTGGCCTCAAATTTGCCATGCTCCTGCATCAACCTCCTGAGCAGCTAGAATTACAGATGTGCACCACTGGCACCCAGCATTAGTCACTTTTTAGTTTTTGTTTTGGTTTTTGAGACCGTGTATGTAGTTCAGGCTGCCCTTAAACTCACTTGCTATGCGGCTCAACCTGACCTTGAACTCACTTTGTAGCCCAGGCTGGCCTCAAACTCACTGTGATTCTCCTGCCTCAGCCTCCCAAGTGCTGGGATTAGTCATGTGCCATCATGTCTGGTATTGATTTCTTATAAACATAAACAGATTGCAAACATTAAAGAAATACGGCTCCTAATATTAAAATTAATAAATGTTTATTTTCTGTTTCATAGTTAAAAGACAAACCAGGGTTTGTTTGTTTTTTTAATAAAAAAGCTAAATTTAGCACTTTCTTTAAGCAAGGACAAGAAAGGATTCCCCCACCCGGTAGCCTGGTAGCCCTCAGTCGGAGCAGGTTCAAAGCACCAGGGTGTGCAGTGGGCGTGGCAGCACTTCTGAGGGAAACTGAGGCACCAACATGGCTTCTGCTATACACTGCCCCCGACCAGCACAGCTGCAGTAATTGGCTGAGACTCGCTGCTTGTCACCACATTTAGACCTCAGCTAGGTTCTCATTTACTTTACAAAATTAGATTGCAGTTTTTTTTCCCAAGGTGTCAAGGGTAGAGCCATCCTCACCTCAATTGTAATTCAATTTAACCTTACCAATAGAATTTTGGAGTGAGTATCACATTTGATTTACACAATTTGAGAAATAATAGATTCAGACAGTTCAATACTTTATGATTTTAATACATTTTGAACCAAAGCAAAATGAAATTGTAGGAATGCTGGCTCCTCCAGACAGCCGACCTGGTCAGAGCCAAAACCTCACGGAAGGAGTAACCTCCTGCTCACCACCTAGGGGATTCACTGCAGGCCCAAGGTGCTGTGACAGCCTGCCCACCACCCCGACCGTCAATGCTGGCCTGCCCTAACCCCAAGGACAGCGACACCACCTTGAGGATTGAGAGGACACTGGGACACTGGGACCCTGGGACACAGAGACCAAAGTGGCGCCAGGGCCCCGGAGTCTTGGCTTATAACCCAGTGTGCCATGGGGGTGCTGTAGGTAGCCAGGGAAGCAGACTCCAGCGCTCCCATCCACCGGCACCCCTGCCCCTCTGGTCTGGTCTTCTCTGCCCCCTTTCTCACTGGACAGAGGGTCTGCAAAAGTCCAGCTCACAGGGCAAGGGACACTAGGAAGTTGGTGACAACAGCTGCTGACTCCACAGGATTGGACGCCAGAGTTCACAGAATCTTCCCTGTAGCAACCAAACCCAGAAGACTTAGTGTGCACCTCCAACTACAGTACCCAGAATTCTTGGCCTGACACCCGCACCCAGTACTACAGTACCCCACAGAACTACACTGCCCAGAATCCTTGGTGTGACACCCCCCCCCCACACACACACACAGACTACATTACCCAAAAGATTCTGCATGACCCAACCACGGAACTGTCACAACCAGAAGCCTCAGCCTGAGCCTGCATCCCCATTATGGTATCTGGAATCCTCCATGTGACTCTCCCTCCCAGGACTACAGTATCCAGAAGACTGTGCATGCCTCAACCACAGAACTACAGTACCCAGAAACTTCAGCACTACCCCCCACGCCCCCATTATGGTTCACAGTAGCCTCCGTGGGTCACCACTTTCCCCAGGACTATGGTACCAAGGAAGGCTCCCTGTGCCCCCCACCACAAGAACCAGTGTACCCAAAAGCTTCTGCAAGGACTGTGGTATCCAGAAGCCTCCACCTCACCAACTACAGGACCCAGAATCCTCTGGGTGCTCCGCAAGGACTGATTCCCCAAGGACTCTGCTACCCAAAATCCTCAGTGTAATTCTTACAAGTACTGCAATACCCGGAAGCCTCAGCCTGACCTTGCTGAGAAATATGATACCCAGAACCTCCCTCAGGCCACAGAATTAGGCTCCCTCAAGAAGAAAAATATCCTGAATCCTCAGCAGACACTCATGAGAACACAGTACCCAGAACTTTGCCGCGACATTCCCCACCGATATTACAGTACCCAGAATCCCTGGTGTAGCTCAGGACTACAGTAAGTGGGATCATCGCCATCCCTGCAGGTTCACTGCACAGGACCTAGGGACGGCCATCCTTTTGTGCTTGTAATAGGCCTCTGAGATATGCCAGGGAAGTCTAAAGTCCCTGGTCCTGTGGGGTGGTCCTTTTCTGGGCCCTGGTTTCTATATTTTTCGCAGCATTGTGGATACATTGAAAACATTTCCCATTTCTGTGCTACAGGTAAATAATTTCCCCTATTTGTTTTTGGACTTTGGTCTTAACTATTTTTGCTATGCAAACCCTAATTTTCAGCCTGGTGCAGCGGTGCATGCCTGCAATCCCAGCACGCAGGAGCCTGAGGCAGGCAGACAGCCGCGAGTTCAAGGCCAGCCTGGGCTACACAGTGAGTTCAAGGCCAGCCCGAACCATGTGGTGAGACCCTCTCTCAAAAAAAAATTTTTTTCAGTTTCTACCAAAATTAATATTCTGTTTTCTAAAGGTGAATAATTATAATGCTTTAATACATTCTCCCTTTCAGAAATCACTCCAATTTTAGTGGCATGTTCAAGGAGCTAAACCAAAGATGATGGTATTTGCAGAACCTGAGCTATGGACCAGAGATACTGAAGAAGACAGGGCTCGGCAGGAGCACACTTCAGGTGCTTGGGTTTTTCTCCTCATTAAGTGCTTTCTGCCACTTCCAAGACCAGGGTTATGAGCTGCTGGAGAAACACTCAAATGCCTTCTTGTTCAATATTTCCAACCTGGGACATTTAAATACATGTAAATATATTTAATTCATCAATGAACATACATCTTTAAACATCTAACCATTATGTTTAATTTCATTACTTCCTGTGCTATTGAATTTTCAAAAAAATAACTGAGAGGTAAATCCTCAATACCAGACAGGGAAAAAAGAAGCTGCTTTTAGATCATAGCAGGAGCCGCCCACCATGATTTGTGGGCTGGTTTGTTTTTTTGTTTTTTTTTTTTGTGGTGCCAGGGATCGAACTCAGGGCCTTGTGCTTGCAAGGCAAGCACTCTAATCACTGAGCTAAATCCCCGGCCCTGGTTTTTTTGTTTGTTTGTTTTTGGTGCTGGGAATCGAACTCAGGGCCTTGTGCTTGCAAGGCGAGCACTCTAACCACTGAGCTAAATCCTCAGCCTGTGCAGGGCAAATAAGAGAGTTTCTACAGCAGCTGGGGGTTGTTCTTCACGGAATCACAGCAGGGATGCACTTACTCTCAGGAATGCCTCTCTGTCTACGCTTCTGCAGGTAGGCATACACTACCTGCCACCAGACTGAAGATGAAACCATCCCGGTTTTTTGGGTGCAGCGAGACAGAAAGCCAGGCTTCCTTGTTGCGTCTTGCCAGCCCGCACACACCCAGCTGGGCCGGCAGACATCCAGGACAAAGTGAGATTAGCAGTTTGCCTTCCCCGCTGAGCTGACGAGAAAGGTACAAACCGTGCCTTCATTTTTATCTAGGTGCCCATTGTCCAGTAATATCAGCAACACATGAAGAAAAATCATTTTTAAGCAAAAGACTGATGAAGCAGTTTAAGAAAAGCAGAGTGGGAGGTATTAAAAACTGTTTTTACTGCACCCCATTCCCAGCCAGATTTGCCCGCAGCCAAATCTCAGAAAGCTTTCCTCGTTCCCACGGATGATCTGCTGAGGTGATGTGTGAAAAGAAAGAGAGAAAATACAAGACAGGAGGGATTAGCATGAGCACACTCTCACTTCATGACTGTTTCACCTTGTTCAAATACACAAATCGAACGATGTAAGTACTTTATTTCTTTAATACAGTGTATAAAAAATATTGCATGGCAGTTGCAAGTAGTGTGCAGAAAAACCCTTACTTAGAAACCGCCCTGATGACTGTCTGTTCGGGTGCTTTATGGCACCACCAGCCATAACATAGCAACGGACTCTGAACCACCGCGAAGGGCAGAGTCCAAGGAAGCCTCCCCTTACTCCAGCACCAACAGCCCGCGGGCTCAGCGCCATGTGTGGGTACTCACAGATGGATGAGCTCTCCGGGCACATGAATGCCTTTCAGTCTGGGGCACTGCTGATCTGCAGCCACAAACGAGTGAGGGAGACCACTGGCAAGCTATTTTTCTTGCTTTGTAATCATTTATTTTCTTTCCGCTGTATCTAATCATATTTTTATGTGCTACTCTTCCATGAACCAATGAAAGCATTTTACGGCCCTTAATGATTGCTCAGTCTTGTGGACAGTAAGCTTTTCACGGAGATGGAGTCACCGTTGGGTTTTTCTTCAAGTCACTCAGCAAGCTGAGGTAATTCGAGGTTGAGGAAGGACATCCCGTTCCTATCCACAGACTAGAGACACAGGATTGAGGCATGAGTCTGAAGGGAAAGAGGTTGCTTGATGCTTCTGCTTAGACACTGCCCTGGTACCTTGTCCTCATGTCCCCTCTCTGACATCTACTTCCAGAATTCACTTCGAATAAACATGACTCCTTCCCCGGGCCACCACTGTGGGCAAATGATTCTGAAAGATCTGGTGATTCCAATCCAAACCAGCTTGGTTTTTATATTTTCCATCTATTACATGAAGGATGAGTCTGACCCAGGCCACAGTCCGCCTGTTCTAAGGGTAGAAATGCAGAAAGGGTTTCACTTACTCCTCCACGTGTAAGATTAATGGAACATCTGAAGAGAAGGAATTGGGTGTATGGTCCTTTGGAAACTGCACACATCATCGATATGTTTCTAGGAACAACTTCCTCAGTCAGGTCACCTTTGCTCAAACACCTGACACCCACACAATATCCATCTGGATATTCTTCTGGGTTCCGTGGAAAACAAATCATCGCCATACAGAGCACTTGGTAGGAAGGCAAGCACTCCACCTTCAGTCAAAGGATGAAAGTTCAAGTAAACAATGTTCACAAAAAGAGGACAAAGGAGAAAAAGAATTCAAACTGAACCAATAAGCCAAAGCCATGTGAAGCAAAGGAAAACTATCTGAAGACTAGCAACTGTAAAAATAAATATTCATCTCAAAGACTTATTGTCACTGGAAAAGTTACACAGAGCAGACTTTTAAACAAATACATGAATATATTAAATGGAGTGTTTTCAAGCAACTCACTTCTTCCCATATTCTTTTGCCAAATAATTGTGTGCTAGAAGAGATTATTTTGATTAAACAGAGTAAGCTTTGAAAGAGTTGGCACAATGACAATTTTTTTGGTCATCCTGGATGCATATTCTCCCCGAAATTCTGAATCTGAGATCCCTTCACCCCAGGACTCATCAGCAAGCTCAGAGTCAGGGTCCCAGCAGTGGCCGCCACACTAGGATTCTGGCCTCCCAGCCCCGGGACCACCACTTGCTGCAAAACACACCCTGGGCAGGGAAGAGCTGGCAGGGAAGAGTGAATGGGTGCCAAATCTGTATGGGGTGGAGAGCCGAGTGCAAGCCAAGTAGTGCGCCTGCTTTGGGCACCTCCCCCGTGTGAGCCAGGTTTCTGTGCTCTTTGGGAGCTGTGAAAAAGCACTGCAGAGCCCATTCTAACTGGAAAGGCCACGAGGGACCTGATCAGAGGACTCCGCGGTTCTTCACTTCTGAAGAAACTGCCTGAGTACGATGACGGGTTCCATGTGGTGGGAGATCAGCTCTCACCCTGGTTTTAATGGGTCCTGCAGCCCCATGGGGGTGACATTCGCAGAGTGGCCCTGCAGGCCTGCCTTGATTTAAATATGCTTCCCAACTTGTTCAGTAAGATAAGGAGTTGCACTATTTGGGAAGCAGCTGTGGCTCACAGAGGACAGATGCCCTGGAAATTGTTTTCTGTGTATGGCGTGTGTGTGTGTGTGTGTGTGTGTGTGTGTGTGTACTTTTCATTAGCTGAAGTAGTTAAGTAGAACACCTTCTTGTGATTATAGAACTTTGAGCTATGTGGTGCACACCAATCAGAAGGAGCAAATACCCATCGCACTCAGGCTTGATTTTCATGCCTTTTCCCTTTTAAAAAATAAAATCAACTTAGAGATTGTCGGAATGCATCACAGTTTCTTTCTGTCAGCAAGTCAGTCAAAAGATGCCCCAGAAAATATTTGTCAGCAACTATCCCTTCTCCAGCTGCCCTGTGTGAACAGGACATTGGCACCAGGAACGTCTCTCAGCCCTTCTGCAGTGAGCGGTCTTAGTTCAGCCAGTTTCCAAGGTCTGCCTGCTCCGCAGCACTTCAGACCTCCTCGGATCATGGAAGCTTTGTCAGAAGGATGCTTCGTTGCTGGCAAAGCAGCGATTCCAGGTCTCTGAGGTTCACCACACAACAGCCCTGGGGGCCCCGGTCTCCCGTAGCATTAGGGTCCCCTGGTTGCTGGGGACATTGGCTTTCTGAGGAGCAAAGAGAAGATGTGATTCAGATCCTGCCTGCTACAAAACATTCTGATACAAACCCCGCCCCTGTAGCCTTTGGTTCTGACAGCTCTGCATTACGAAAATACCTCTTTTTGTTTTTGTTGTGAAGAAGTTTTATTAAAGGGAGCGATGTCTGGCTGCTCTGACACAGCCAGTCTCCCTGCGCGCATTCTTCTGACTTCTGAGATTTCCCTTTGCCTCCTCTACTCCTTTGAATGTCAACAAGGCCAGTGCTAACTGCCAAGGGCCTGGACAAAAAAACAAGGCAAGAAGTGCAAGGAAATATTGGTAAGCAAACAGATTCCTCCCTTTTTAAACACCAGTGTCTCTAAAAGGCCCAGGCGCTAGCCAGAGGACAGGGAAGGCTGCAGAGCTCAGCCACACAGCGGGCCACCCAGCTGTGTTTCTAATGGTCACCGCAGAGCTTCCCAGACTGGCACAGGAAGAAAAGAGCAGAGAGACAGCCTTAGAGATGGGGTGCCCCATCCGTATATCCTGCATCTCATAGGTGTCCCCATCCATATGTCCTGTGTCCTGTGGCATCTTCCAAGTGTGAGGTGCAATCTGCCCCTTGATCTGTCAGGGACTTCTAAGTGAGCCCCCAACTTGACCACAGAGAAAAGTGGAGGTGGCTGTAAAGATCTGAAATTTGTGCTCTGAAATTAAACAACGTTTATTCCTAATTCTTCCAAAGGACATATCACCAATCTTTTATAGCAGTATTAAAATAATTTATATATTCTATGCAAAAGCCAGAAAGATCTATCTTTTGGCAAGTATTCAATTTGACAAATTAAAAAACAGGAAGATGACTAAGAATCAGCAAATGGAAGAGCAACCTTCCCGAATTAAATGACAAGAAAGAGAATAAACACATGCCCTATGTAACCATACCCTACTCATTGTCCCGGGGGTGCACGGAGATGCTATGAGTCATCATTCAGCTCTGGTATTTTCACTTGCAATTTAGTTTTGGATGCAGTAATTTTCTGTCTTACTAAACATCCATGTAAATATATATCTGTATCCTTTCACTTATAAAGCCTGCTTTTGTTCACCTCAAATTTTCTGAGTTGTTCATAGAATCCTAAAGTAAATCTTTAAGAATTCCAACACAAATGTGCTGGTAAACTATAGAAAGAGCAGGGCATGAATTCTTGCTTCCACACATTTTGAAGGCTCAGATTTGGTCTCACGAAAGCAGGGTTGGCGTGTGGCATGTGGCAAGGTCTGGCTGTGACCTCGGGTCCAGCCCCTCACCGATCTTCTTAGAGGAAAGAAGTGTTTGGAGGCACGAGTCTTGGGTGGACACCCACCTTGTGAACTCTACAACCCCAGGCCGCCTGCTCCCTCCCTGTGGTCCGCTAGGAATACAGTGGCTTTGGAGAGCGCACCCTACCTTGTGGGTCTCAGGAGGAAGTTTGTGAAGGAAATGCCCTCACGGGTGACTGTCAACACCATACAGAAGCCAGAACAGACTCTGGGAGACTGGCCCTGCTCTGAGCAATGATGTCACACAGTTTAGAAGACAAGGGACATGTCCCCTGGGTGGAGCAAACAGGATGCAGGTGGGGAGCAGTGGGAACCTGTGCACCTGGTCCTGTGGCTGTGCCCATGGGACCTTCCAACACCTATCCCCACCTTCCCTCTTGCTTCAACACTCTTCTCTTTGTTGCATGGTGGAAGTTCTCAGCCTAACCAGACTTCTTGTGTATTTCATATGTTCAAACTGAGGAGGGCTGTGCAAAGGCCACTCTGCATACTAAATCCCAAATCCCCTTCCGGCTTGGGATTTGACCCTGGAGCACCAGAGAAGGGATCTGGAGGGATCAGAGGGAGCTGGATTTTATTTTTATGGTGTCATTTTTATTTCAGCTTGTGCATGTGCTATCTTGTTACCTCACCACTATTTACAGCCCTGAGTCTACCTGTTTCCTGCTTCGATGGAGCTTGTTCACTTTCCAACAGCCCAACAGGCAATGGTTTTTGGTTTTCTTTTCCTAGTTTCCAATCCCCAAACACAGCTTTGCAGAGTGTTAACTGCACACAAAATAAAATGAAGAGTCTGGACACCCTCCAACGACCTCCTTTCGCTTTCTAGACAAGCAGGCCTGGCATCATGCCCAGCACCAGTGGGCACAGGAGAGGCCCGAGGAGAGTGCGGCTCTCTCCCTGCCAGACTTTGTCCCCTGGGACCACAGTGGCACCCGGTGCCCTCACCAGCATCCACTCATCTCAGACCCAGAAAGCAGTTTGTAAAAAAAAAAAACACAAATTAATCTTGTTACATCTTAAAAAATTTGACTGCTTATGCTCATTCATTGTTTGGGGGCTTAAGCTGGTGTAAAATGCAAATGTATTCACAAAATATAAGGAAGAACTTTAGGCACGAGCCTCCTGCTTCCAGGAAAAGAGGAAGTCTCCACTCCCTGCTTTTTCACAGCTGTGCTGAGGCCACTCGGAGAAGTTCTTGGGGCTTCTTTCTGTCCTTAAACACAGGTGGGCTGAGCACAAGCATGTCTGTGGTAGCCCCCACACACTCTAACCCTGATCATGCTGTACCTTCAATTAGTACCTCAATGGTAGACAGAATTATCATTTTTTTTAAAAAAAGTATAAATATAACAATGTTTAAATCATTGGCTGTCAAAAAGAATGCTGCCTTGTCATCTGTACTCCCTACAAGGCCGCACCCCAGGCAGCAGGGAATAAACGTGCCTCAGCCTCCTACAGAAAGCATGGGCTCAGCTGGCAGAAGACCTGGAGTTCCGTCCTGTGCCACTGTGTGTCCTATACAATCACCAAACTATAGGAGCAGGGAAGCTAGAATTCGAGTCTAGTCCAATTCACTCAGTTCGAAAAATCGAAGGTCTCAAGTCAATTTAAATAAAATGCACCCAGAGGGCTGGGGATTTAGCTCAAGTGGTCGAGCCCTTGCCTAGCAAGCACAAGGCCCTGAGTTCGATCCCCAGCACCCCCCTGCCAAATGTAACCAAACAAAGATCTTTTCTTGCTAAACGAATGCCAAACTGCTGGCAAGGTCCCATGGAGAGTCTCCCCCGCTTTAAAGGCCTCCAGGAACACCCACGTAGCCCTTCTTGTTGGCTCAGGTGAGACAGCAGGGCCACCCGGGGCCACAGGGTGGACACGGACCCCAGCTGGGGCCACAGCGAGCTTGGCGCATTGCACACAGGCCCTGGCTCCGGGACTACTCTCATTGCAGGAAATAGGAACAGCGGGGAAAGTGAAACTGCTGGCTGACAGCAACCCATAATTCTGATTTCTCCTGCTTCCACCAGAATAAGCTGAATGGGGTGGTGTGACTTAGAGTGACCTTTCCAGACAGCAGATGCAGCCCACCGAAATGAACAAAACCGAACGCTTTCTGTTCTGGCCGCAGTGACTATGCAGGGGCCTCCGCATCTCCATCTCTGGGGTCCCTTCCAGCGGCAGGAGCTGAACCCCAAGCACAGCTGCAACCCGCACCCGGCTGGGCCGCCCTCTCTGGCCCACGTACACGCGCAGCGCGCTCCCCCAGCATCTCCAGGCGCGCACCTTGATCAGCGGTCCCCAGCGAGGGCGGTCACGCGGGTCCCTGCAGCCCCTGGCCCGGGCTCTCCTTGGCCTTCCTGCAGGTGTACAGCCACTTGATGATGCGCGCGTTCCTCTCGATGATCGAGGTGGTGCTGGGAACCTGCTCGGTGAGCGCCTCCTCCTGCAGCCCGTCGTCGTCGCCGCCGCTGCGCCGCGAGAAGCCGCCGTCCGAGGTGGCCACGCTCACGCTGCGCACCTTGAGGGCGGCGCGGTCCGAGCCCGCGGAGAAGTTGTCCCTGCCCAGCGCCTCCACCACGTCGGGGTCCAGGCCGCAGAACTGGAAGAAGGCGTCGCGCTCGGCCCCCGGGTCGCCCCCGCGCGGGCTGAGGCTGGAGTGCGAGCGCTGCAGCCCCGCGCGCCGCGCCGCCCGAGGGGACGAGGTCCGGGCTCGGTTCGAGGGGCCGCCGAGGGGCGCAGGGCGGGCCGGGGCCGCCGGGGCCGCGGGGGTCCTGGAGCTCCCGGGGACCTCGGGAGTCGCGGAGCCGGGCTTGGCCCGCGCGGTGCCCCCCAGCCGCGGCGTGTCCCTGCCCGGCCCCGGGAAGAGCCTCTTCACCAGGCTGGCCCTGGAGCCCTCCGGGCCGGGGCAGCGCACGAAGTCGCACTTCTGCCTGTAGATGACCAGCGAGTCGGGCCTCAGCGGCCGGCGCGCGACAGCCCGACGAGACCCCGGAGCGGGGACGCGGAGCACGGGCGCCGGGGCGCTGGGCTGCTGCCCCCCGCCGGGGGCACCCGGGCCGCGGGGCTCCGAAGCGGAGTCCCTGTGGTCTCCCGGGCCGCAGTCCTTGGAAGCGGGGTCCCTGCCGCTCCCCCGGCCGCGGGAGAACCGGGCGCGGTCGGCCGCCAGCCGCTCCACGGCGCTGGGGCGCGCGGGGTCCCGGGGCGCGTTCGGGGCCGGTAGGGCGCGCATTCCCGCCTCGGTGTCGCCGCGGTCGCGTCCCCGGGGCCGAAGTCCGCGCAGGTGCCGAGCGGCACCCCAGGGCTAGGTCGGAGGCCGGGACGAGCCTGTTCCGCGCGGGCCGGTGACTCACCCCGCTGTCCCCGCCCCCTCGCCTTCCCGGTCTCCTCACTCCTGCGCGACGTGCCACCCCCGCCCGGCGTCCCTGCCCTCCCCCGTGCCTGCTCCTCACCTGGTCTCCCGCCCGGTGCACCTGTTCGGTGTCCCCGCCCCGTGTCCCTGTCCCATCTCCGGCGGCCCGGTCTGAGGCCTGGCGGTCGCCCGGGCAGGGGCGGAGCACCTCGCCCGCCAAGGCCAGGTGTCCTTCGCTAGCTTCCCTCCCGAGTTCCTGGAGTCACTTTTGGACGCTGGCGCTTCTAGGAGAAGAGAGAGAAGGCCTCCTCCTCAGGCAGGTGTCTCCTGTCCTTCGAATTCTGAACGTGTTTTCTGTGTGTTTGGAAATGTTTTACTTTAATTTCCTAAATCTGTACCTGAGCTCGTATTACCAGAAAGGACGGGACATAAAAGGGGAAAACGCACCCCAGGGCAGTTTCCTGGAACCGAGGCGATGGGGAAACCGCCATTCCCAGGGTAGATCAGCCTAAGAATGCTGAAGGTGCAAGAAAGTATTTCCAAAATTCCATTCTTTCCAAAAGTTGAGCAAAAGACTGAGCGACTAGACAGATCTGCCAGACTAGTGAAATCGGCATGTTACCGCCTCCGGCAGGCGGCTCCAAGACAAACTGACCTCTGGAGGGCTGGGCCTGACCTTTCCCGGAACCGGGCGTGGATGCCCGCATGCCTGGCCAAGGCGAGAAGACCGAGAAGCGTGGCAGCAGGCCTAGGGAGGGAGAGCCACTCGGGAAAGCACGTCTCCAGGAAAGACCCGGGCTCCCCCAGAGTCAGGGTGGAAAATGTGTGAGAGACAAGAGAGAAAATAGAGAGGCTGTGCCTCCCGTGGGCCTGTTTCCGCACAGGGAGTGGTGGGTGAGCCAGGCACAGCACGCAGCCTGCTGTCTGCCCAGAGGGCCTAGTGTCGGGGCCAGCGGAACCACGTTCTCTTTTCTGGTCTTGTGCAGCATCTTGGCCACTCCCAGCAGGTGCTCTGGGGCTCCTCCAGCTGGGCTCTGCCAGCAGGGCACTCTGTCTCAGGGCCTCGGTTTTGTCATCTATGAAATCCTTGTGTTTGTAGCTAAGCACACTCATTCCATCATGGTCCGTGCCAAGTAAGTGTGGCCAGAAGGACCCAAATACGTCAGACTTGCATGTAGAGTACCATCAAATATTTTGAGGGATAGAAGTGAAGCTCTAAATAGAGACATGCCGTGTTCATGATATTATAAAGCTATGAATTGTCCTTGGAATTAAAAAGAAAATAGAGATAGAGAAATGCCACGCAAATGGAGATGAGATTCCAGTTTTGTTTCTTCCCTAAAACTTAACAAGCAATTCAAAAAATCGTTTGCAAGAGTAAAGGAACATGGCCGTAATGTGCGGTGCCATCAGCCACGAGGGGTTGTTGTGTCTGGTCTAAATTAAGATGGGGAGTGTCACATTTTATGTTGAAGGAATTTTGCATACATAGGATTAAATAAAATGTATCATCAAAAGTTTTTTTAAATACTGAAAGTCCAACAATAGTTCAGAAATTTTTGAAAAGAAAATTAAACCAGAAGGAAGGGATTTTTTCACTAACATGTCCAAAACTTATTGTAGAATTCTAGTAATAAATACAGTATGATAGCACTTTAGGGCAATCTTTTACAGTTAAAACTTAGTACATTTCCAGGAGATCTTTTTGAGTTTTTTTGGTTCTTTCTCTACTACTTAAGCCCATGTGTTTACGTGTAAGTTTTTTCTTCCTGCGGTTGGCGTTGATGTTGGTGGTGACCTAGGCGGGTCAAGGTCCGCACTACAGTGTAACTGTTAGGACGAAGGCAGGGAAAGGCCCACGCCTGCTTGGGGCTGTGGCAGCTCCTCCGTAAAGATTAGAGTCGGAGTCATGAATAACACTGTACAGTTGAGCTGGTTCTGCTGCTTATCCAAGACCAGAGCAAGACCTTCCAACTGAGACCCTTCTACCCAGAATATAAAGTGTGTTACAATAAAACTATCGGCTTCCATTCTAATGGACAGAAATATGTGCCTTTCCACAGTCAGAAGACCTTCAATGCCACCACTCTGAGAAAGCTCTGTTAGAGAGTTTCTTTAAAAAGTCACAAATACTATAACCAAAAAGGTGATGCCTATTTGGAGGAAATGGTTTAATGTCTACCCAACAGATAAGGCCAGAAATTGTTTGCCTATCTCATTGCTATTAAGGTTTAGTTCTTTCTCATTATAAATGTAACACTACATACAAGGTGCCCTCCATACCCATAAAGTGAGATGGCAGGAACACACAGGTCCTCCTGGTCTGAAAGCCTGTGCCCTGTGCAGCCCGAGTCCTTCCAAGATGGAGCAAAGGTTGCGCAGGTGGAGTTACGATTCCCCTGTCCACCGCTCCCCTCCACCCACCCTGGTGGCACAATGCCACCCTTCCTCCTTTTCACCTCTTCTTTCTCTCCATCTGAAGGCTTCTAGAGCCTACTGGGAAGCGTGCTTAGCTACAAACACAAGGCTTCTAGATCCTACCAGTTCACCTGGTACTTCAGGTTTGTTGTATTTAGAGTTTGGAGCCGTGTTTTCCCAAACCACAGTATTTAATTTCCTACAGAACCTCTACTTTGCCACATTTGAATCTCTAATACTAGCAGAGTATCTGGCAAGCAAGAAGTAACAAACAGGTTTGTCGGTTGGTGTGTACCCTGTTTTCTTGGTCAGGGACAGCACTAGCACCTCTGCTTTTCAGCTAATTCTTCAGAAGTAATGTATTAAAATACATCACTCAGACTCTTATTTTAGCAATTCTTTTCTTGCTCCAGTTTCACCCCATTATCAGAATTTGCGTTTTTTTATGAATAGGACATGTGTTGCCACATACAGATAATGACAAATCACCAAATGTAAGGTAAAAGCTAAACTAAAAGTTTAACTTTCAAAGTTACTAAATTCCAGTCCTTGATGAACGAGTTCTCTGCTTGCTTTTATGAAATCTGACAGATTTGGGGAATAACACTCTTACTTAATTGCTTTGTTCTGTTCTGGTTAGGAAAATGCAAAGCTGTGATAATAGTGTGCTAATGAAGAATAAATTCAAGATTTGTTATAGTAAATTACACGAACATGTAAATGATCTTCTCAAAGTTTGTAAACAGAAATAAATTCTTTTCTCCATTAAATGTCACTTTCATTTTCAATAGAGTCATTGGACAAAAGTACCTTTTACTCTCTCTACTGTACTAGGGCAGGCTGACTATACGACACAGAGTCTGGTTGTAGTTAAAGAGACCACATATCCATATGTGCCTGGGATAGGGCTGCTTTATGTCTGTTGTCCCAACATACTTGTTCACACAGTCTTTTTACTCTCAAAACTGTGTTGGTTTGAATGGTGACCTGTATGTTCTTAGGACAGCAAATGTCTTTGTTAAAGAATTCACAGAAGGGCTGGGGATTTAGCTCAGTGGTTAGAGTGCTTGCCTAGCAAGCACAAGGCCTTGAGTTCAATCCCCAGCACCCCTCCAAAAAAAAAAAAAACAAATAAAGAATTCACAGAAAGACTTCCTTAGGACAAAACAGAAATACAAATGCTGCTCTCTGGTCGGATGCTGGCATGGCGGTGTCTGTGGCTCCATGTGCCTCCCCTCCTCTCACCAGGCTGTGGAGATGCCCTGGCTCTGGTCTTAGCCTCTCCCATGGACAGAGCTGGGGAAGGGGCTGGG
>PVJO010027865.1:0-18929 GCA_004026905.1 Hystrix cristata
AAAAAAAAAATAATTCCAGCCAGAGGGACTGATACTTGCAAAGGTCAGAGATGGTAGCGGGTGGAGGGAACTTGAGGCAAGGTTGTACAGTCCTGCTGGTGGGTGCAGAGTTGAAGGGGAGTCCGAAGTGACAGCCAAGCTTGGGCCTTTTGGGAGGACCTCGAGCATCCAACCCAGTGACTTTCCTGTCCACTCTGAAATAGCAAATAAAAGTGTAAGATGCCCAAGGAGATTTGAATTTCAAAAACATAGGCAATCATTTGTAATGTATTCTCCATGCAAAATTTAGGACTTTCTTCCTTTCTTTTTTTTTTTGAGACAAAGTCTCCCTGTGTAGTTCGGGCCAGCCTCAAACTGGCAGTGATCCTCTTGTCTCAGCCTCCTGAGTTCTGGGATTACAGGTATGCACCACCATGCCTGGCCCTGGGACTTTCTTACAGTAAAAAATTTGTATTGTTTTCCAAAACTCAGACTTCAACCATAGTTCATGCCATGCTGCTAGATCCCCAGGACAGAACCAGGCCTGGAGCAGTCCTGCCCCCCCCCCCGTATTTCCCACTACATCGGAGTCACTTGGGCTGGCCAGTACCCTTGGGCATGGCACCTTAGCCAGAGGGCGGAGGCCCTGCGTTTGCCGGTGTTAGCCTTTCCCACAGCAGCTTTGCCCACCCATCATACTGCCTGAGAAAACCACAGCAAGAAGCCTCCAGTCCCTGCTGTCCCCAGGGCTCAGCCTCCATCACTGCCCTCTGCTTCTCTGTATGTGCAGTGGTGAAGGAATCAACCCATTCCCAGCTTCTCCACAGGGTGGTTTTGGTGTTCAGATAAAATGTGTCCAGGAACCACTGGCGCACGCCTGTAATCCCTGCTACTCAGGAAGCTGAATCAAGAGGAGGACAAGTCTGGGCAATTTAGCAAGACCCTATCTCAAAGTTTTAAAAGCAGGGAGGGGGCAGGGGATGCGGCTCAATGACAGAGTGCTTGCCTTAGATGCGTGAAGCCCTGGGTTCGATCCCCAGCACTCCCCCGACCCCTGCAAATAAAAGTGTGCAGGAAATGGTGCTGTCAATGTTTCCAAAGGTGGTGTTACATAACGAGGGAGCAGCCTATACTAACACAGTCTCTAGCTCACAGTGAAAACCAGAGAGCAGAACACAAACGTCCAGGCTCCAGAGCAGTGTGCTTGTCAGCAAAGAGAAGCAAACAGAAATCTGCTACTCAGAGGACTATGGAAAGGAGGGGAAGTCAGACCTGGGATTCCTACCTTAACTAGGGTCTTACTCTCTCTGCAGAAGTCCAAAGTAAGGTGATGGGTTTGATAGGAGGGAAAGGTCTGTGCCAGGCACTTTACAAACTGTCCAGGACTTGCCATGGCCCCAGCTTTACAACAGCATGAAAGTGATAGACCTTGGTAGAAACTGTCTTTGGAATTTTGAGTTTTTATCTCTTGTTGGCCTGGCAACGTATGGTACTATATTCTCTCTTGGTGCCAGGCTGTGACAGCAAGCCACCATTCCTAGTCAGCCCCACGATTAGTAGTCCACAGCACTGCTAAATTAAGATGTAGGGTAGGTGTATTAAGTGCATTTTCACTCACGATGGCTTTTATCAGGATGCAACCCATTGTCAGTGGAGGGACACCTGTACTTCTCTTCCTATTTTTTAACTGGGAGACTGAGCCCAGAGAGACAGGATAACGCTCTAGTCAGTGGCTGAGCAGGGATTCGAGCCTGGAACACTCTGCTCGGGATGTGGTTCCCCAAGGCACAACATCATGCAGCATACACTGTTGTCCAAGTCCTCCGCACTTTGAATCAAGGGATTCTTCCTGGCAGTCTGAAGCCCCCTGTCCCCTTCCCTGCGTGACCTGCATTTGCTCCTCTGTCTCATGTGTATTTCACCTCCTGTTCTGTCCCTCCAGGGTTTGAAAAGGACCTTAGGTTGTCTAGACCTAATCAGGTCCTTAACTTCCACCCCTCCCAGGGCTCTTCTCATGTGGCCTGGCCTCCTGGGACTGCCTCACTTAGGCCAAAGGACCTAAGCCTGGGAAAAGGTTATTATTCTTTGGCCAAAGTGCACCTTGGTCAACGTGGCCACCCTGAGCAATGTCATTGGTAGTGATAGCTCCAGTGACCACCTCTGCGATGAGCAAGCACCACACAAAGTTCCAGAGTTTCCATACGAAGCAGAGGTCGAATTTCCTGTGCTCCAAAGAAGGAGGGCTTAGAAGTGGGAGGCAAGCCAAGGCCACCTTGTGAAACCCAGGAGCCTTCACCTACGTCCGGGTCTCTGTGTTCATGAGACGTCACCAGGGCCCGTCCTGTAAGAGTCTGGCTTCCTGACATCCAGCCTCACACAGCCACGTCATGCCACTCTGTCTGCCCAAAAGCCTCTGACCTCATCAGCCACAGCACCTACAGCAGCTCCCTATCTGGGCACCAGCCTTGAGCAGCCCTTGCAGTGGGAGGGAGGAAGAGGAGCTTCAGAAACAAACCTCCAGACCCAGAGAAGGACCTGGGGATCCCAGAGGGGAAACGAGCCTGCAGGGATTGTCACACAGCTATTGTGAGGCCAGAAATATAAGTCAGGAGTCCTGACTCCAGCCTGGGTGCTTGAACTCTGGCACTTCTCCCTTAAAGCAGGTTAACTACCTTGACCTACTTATCAAAGACTACGGGGAAACAATAGCCTATAAAAAACAATGCCCAGGTGTAGGAGCAGGAAGTCTCTGAGGGCTGAAGAGTGCATCTCCACTATGCCAGTTGGGCAGCCCGGTTGGCGGGGTGTGTCACCAAGGTTGCTGCTCAGGCTGCAGGAGGGCTGGAGTGGCAGAGCAGCCCGCTGCCGAGAGAACCAGTCTGAGTGTCTGGGGTGAGAAGGCCATTGTCGACCGATCAGATCTGATCAGAGCAGGAGGGACTTTGAGATACTGACACCTGACTCATTGAGGTTTCAAAGCACCAAGCAAGCTCTGCCAGCTGCCAACCTCTTCACTGCTGTGGATTCCCACGTGTCCCCCTCTGCGCTAGGGCCAATTCACCATCTCTAGATGCTCCTCCCTCTGGTCCATGGAAGCTCCTCTCCCCTGTGAAATTCAAATCCATGTCCACTTGCTTCTGGCAAAAAGTGCAGGCATTGCCACACCCATTGCCCAGTCTCTGCCCTAGACTGAGGAAACCCATCTTTGCCTCTCACTTGCTGCCAGCTGTCAGCAGCTCTCCACCTGTGTAGTACCCGCTCCCACTGGGAGACCCAAGTCTGCGCACACTCAGGAGAGTGGACGGCCGGCCCATGATGGCATTTCTGTCTTGTCTTCCTGCTGACAGGCAGGGCTGGGAAGAGAAAAGGAGACATGGGAAGTGAGTAGCTGCTCAGATAGATGATCCCAGAAAGTCAGATCTGGATTTCCAGGCCACGGCTAAAGGGCCTACATCACACCGCAGCCAGGGGGATGGGCTTGGCCACAGGCTGGCTGACTTGATCAAAGGATGGTTCAAACAAGATGGAACAAGAGGGAGACAGATGCTTCCTGGAAACTGTAGA
The DNA here is from genome assembly GCA_004026905.1 of Hystrix cristata. Lineage (NCBI taxonomy): Eukaryota > Metazoa > Chordata > Mammalia > Rodentia > Hystricidae > Hystrix > Hystrix cristata. The sequence continues at coordinate 3,544 of PVJO010027865.1, forward strand.
CCTGGCTCCAAGAACGTGTGAGATGCTGAGCTCAGAGACTTGAACATTGGTGCTGGTGGAGAAAGAGCCAAAGGGTTTAGATGGGCCAGATGCAAACCCTACAAGAAGGTCATACTGGGCCACCCAAACCAAACCCTGCCACCCTGGCCTCCATTCAGTGCCGTGTGTTGGCCTTGGACTGGAAACCACCCTTCTTTCCTACTAAAGAGTATGGATTTTTACATTCACCTGCTCAGCCTTTGCCAGCTCTGTAGTTAGGCATCTCTGGCCCAAACTCTGCTTGGCCACAGGACTCCTCTTTGATACTCAGCCCCAATTCTCAGCTTTTAAATCTCTATCTGAATTCTTACTTTTCTGGCTCAGGGATGACAGCTCAATTCAGCCTTGTAACATGACCCAAGGAAGAGGATGCTCAGAAAATATAGAGCAAAAATAACCAAAGCTCAGACATCTCTATTACCAGCGTGCATGTAACAAAGGAAGTCAACACCAAGTTTGAAGCCCATTAATATCTGATGTCTGGCAGGGTAAGACTCACTTATGCTGTAAATTATGAAATATGCATTTATTACCTGTGAGAGAGAGGGAGAAGGAGAAGGAGAGAGAGAGAGAGGAATAAGAGCATTCCTCCCATCCAGTCAACCCAGTCTAGCAGAGAAAGTGAGTTGAGACAGGAAAATGGTGAGTCAGAAGAAAGACAGAAATGTAGTCGTAGGAGGAGCCAAGGAAAACTCCACCTGGATGGGTTGGGAGCAGGTCAGAGAATACTTCAGGGAAGGAAGCAACATAGAAAGGTAGGAAGAAAAGTTCTAGAGAAGAATATAACATGAACAAAGGCAGGGGCTAGGAAGACCCCAGTGATTATAGGGAAAAGCAATGGTTCATGTGATGGGAACATACACCAACTAAGTGAACATGGTGTGAGAAACAATAAGAAGGCAGATTCCGGTCCAGTCTCACAGGTCTTCAGTACCAGCCCGGGAGTTTGATCTTTATTCAGTGAGGAGAATTCTGCAGCGGGACCTTGAATGGGACATCAACAATGTGAATTGCCACAATAGGTGGAGGAGGACCAATGGATAGGGAACTAGCAGATCACAATGACCAGACACATTCCTCCCTGCCTCATGACTGCCCCTTCCATGAAGATTCCTCCTGGATCCAGAATATTGAAGACACACAACAGGTCTGTACAGAACAGTCTTTTCCCCTTCTAATCTTTCCAGAAAAGAATAGGATTACAAAGGTCATCTGCATTCCTGTGCATTCTCTCTCTCCTCCCCTTAGGAAGTGACCCTTATCATGGCCAGAAATAGACCACACATACCTCCTGCGTGGGAAGCTCTTTGGTTTTAGAGGTCTCAGTTGGGCCCAAGGGGCAGGAAACTCCATGCTGTCAACTTAGGGTGCCTCTGGCTCCCAGCTGTGCAGGCAAAGGAGAGAGGAGCTGCTGTAGTTCTGCATTGCTTAGTTTGGTACATGGGAGTTTTCTATTCAGAGATTGGAGGCAGAAGCTTTAATCAGGGATCAGGAGGAGGAATTAATCTGAAATGTATCCTGTGTCATCTCTCAGGAATCTAAGAGTGGCAGGAGGCAGCTGGACTAGGTACAAGGCCAGCCAAGGGAAGGGAGAACTCACACGGTGACCTTCAGGTTAAGAGCTGTGGGAGGGAGAGGGCAGAAGAAAGGAATTTGTATTTGCCAAGTTCCTAGTAGGTGTTAGGCACACACCTAGCCCAGTACCCAGTGCCCAGCACATAGCAGGTGCTCAAGACATACTAATGGAGTGAAGCCTCTACTCCATCTAGTAAAACTTAGAAAAATTCACAGGTACTGAGAACCCCTGTTGTTTTCCAAGACCCAGGAATCTTCTGTACTAGCCAGAATAAATAGCTAAGGGAAATACTGTATGATAGAACTCTGCATCTTGCGTCTAACAAGACTCTGATGGTGGCAACTATATGAATGATTCCCTGGGGATGTAATGTTATTTTTGACTGCTTTTTTGGTAGGTAGGGAGAATTGCAGATCCTTCTACATGGACCTGTTTATATACGGGCCTAGTCTACAGGTTAGGAGGCCATTTTTGTAATTAGGCCAATCTCTGAGAATGTCTAATTAAACTCTGTACAAAAGTAGAGACAGAGTATGAGATGGACTCGGGGCCTTCAGGTCTATTGTGAAGTAGACTCTGGTCAAATTTCCACTTACGACCTCATTCTGACAGACCGTCCACTCTGGCTAGTGGGCAGTGGCAGTATTAAGCATTCTGAATAATTACCTCCAAATCAGCGTCTAATAATCCCTAAAAAACTGTTTTATTTTCCAAATTCTTTAGTAAGCAGCCACACATCTCTTTGGGAAAGAGTTGAGGAAATACGCATCTGTATTTGTGGTACTGCAGGGCTGTCCCTCAGAGCTGCCCAGGCTCTCCTTTGTTCGTGGGATCTGGGAGCTAGTAACTGGGTGTGGGGCTATGCCTCCAGTAAAGTGATTAAGTCAGGTCTTTTTATCAGTACACCTGAAATTGGCTTTTATGTTTTTCTTATTTATTTCTTAAAATATATTTTTAAGTCAAACAAGGTCTCTGCGGCTAATCATTTGTCTTGGTACTGAGGTCCTATGATCAAAACCCTTAAGGCTGCAAACTTCTGGTGGTCATACTGGCCTTGCTGCCAAAGGTGGACAACAGCTCCCTATACCTCTCGCAGCTAAGCGCTATCAGCTCACTTCTGCTAGCATCTGCCCCTTGTCATGGAAATAAGAGGGAGCAGCTCAGGGAAATAGCAGCCCCTGTAGGCATTTCTTGCCTCCTTGGATAGTCACTGAAGCATTCTCAAAGGTTCTGGTAATTTCCTTCACCAGAGTTCTCTGGGCCACCTTGGGGACATAAAAAGAAGGCATAACAATGTCCTCTAATATTTCTATTTCCAGTATCCCCAAACTCCTTCCTCAATATTATGCCACATTGCATCCCAGCTTGATCTGCGTTGCCCACTACTGTGACTAGGTTTCAGGCAACTAACCAAGAAAATATTTAGAAACACTTCCAGCCACTCAAGTCAATTTGTTAATCCATAGTTTTCAGAAAAAAATACATATGCCGATGAATCCAGCATAAATCTAAAATTTTGTTTTTCCCTACATTAAAAAATCCATTCCCATGTATGTTTTCCCACATCGATGTAAACTAGCAATGTGTATGTGTGTGTGTACACAAACCTTGTCCACGGCGTGTGCTGATTATAACCTCTCAAATTATACTTTATAGTTGGCCCCTGGGCATTCTGGTCCATCCTAGTTACATGTTTGGAAATAATGAGCATGGAGGGGAGTGGAGGATGAAGATAATTGGCTTCCTTCTGTAAGGTAGCAAGGCTGGGTCCCTTTGGTGTACCTTCTTATAAAGTGACAATAGCCTCATTAGACATCGGGAGAGATTTTGTTTTGGCTGGTGACAGAGACTTGATGAGGTTTAGGGGAACAGAGTTCCCTGAGTTCTTCAGCTATTTGCACAGGCTCCTATTCCAGTTGTTAAGATACAACACTTCTGATTGGGGCCTTTTCACATATGAGACCTGGTGAGGTCTAGATTCAGCAGGCTTTGTAATTTGGCAACTCATAGAATTTGAGTTATCTCTGCCTCAAACCTGTAATAAATCAGATTCTTTTAGAACAGTCATAGAAAGAACCAGTGTGTTGATCTATATTATGATCTGAGAATTTGAGTGCATAAACGTGTCACTTATTTTTGTGTGAGCAGATTGGAACCAATGAAAGAAGTGCTTGGATTTCTTTTGATTTTCCTACGGTTTGCAGGAAGTAATAGTTGCTTTCAATGTACAGTGATCCAGGATAATAATTATCTTTTTACTTCTTACCATTGTATGTCACAAACATATTACTCTTACGTGAACAGAGTTGTTACTGTTTCCGGTACTGAGTAACCAGCCAGCCAATCGCAGGTCTCCTTCCTCATCCGTTTCTCTAAGGTTCTGTTGCCTGCAACTACTTCCCAACACTGGCTTCTCTGGGCCACTCAGTGTTCTTTTCCAGACAACAGAAAAACCAACTGTGGATAACTCAGGCAGAAGAAATAATTTAAGCAAATGGTGTAGGGGCACTCAAAATCAATGGAAAGTCCTAAACACCAAGATCAAAAGCCAGCCAGGAACCAAGAGAGGATGGGCAGCAAAATATCATCACGATTTGGCCACCAAAATAAGGACACTGGTCCTGGCACTGCCACCCATGGCTACTTGCTGCTTCCACTCTTGATGTCACTAACACTGAGAATACCCACTCTCACACATCTGCACTCTCCTCTATTACTGCATCCAAAAAAAAAAAAAATTCTTGCACCTACTGTGCTTACGTTAATCTTTACATTACTCCTTCAATATTCAAAATCCTTGGGGATTTAGCTCAGTGGTTAGAGTGCATGCCTAGCAAGTACAAGGCCCCGAGTTCGATCCCACACACACACACACACACACACACAAAATCAAAATTCTGTGTAGCAGCATCTGAGCCTGGATCAGTGCTTACATTTGCTAGACAACACTGGGAGAGACCCCTGGAGCAGCCCTGGAGCCACAGAATTTTGGATTCTTCCAGCTAAGAGGGATGTGTAGATGTTAGGCAGTTTTACTCCATTTTCCCCAGGAAAAGTCTACTATAGTATTCAGGCTGAAAAGATTTAGGACAAATATTGCAAGAAGAGAAAGCCCAAAGTAGCCAAAGTAATTTATTAACATTATTTTAATGAATAAATAAAATCTGTCCATGTCTAGATGTTTTTAAGATCCTAAGAGAATTTGGAAAAGGGATTGCAAAGTAGCTATCAATAAACCTTAAAAATTCATGAGAAACTATAAGGAATCAAAATTGAGTTGAGCTTGTGTGAAGAAAAATAGTAGTTGCTGCTAATTACCAGGTGTTGACTATTGACAGTGACTAGAATCACCTGGTTAAATGGGGCTGCTTGTTCTGAACACTTGAAAATAATTCAATGAACACTTGGTGTCATTTTGAATTTATTAAGGACAAATCATAGTGACCATGTTTATTTCCTTTTTGATTCACCTAATGAATCTGTAGACTATTGGTAGGCAACACAAGGATATTACAGAATTATCTTTATTTTTTAATTTTTAATTTTTGGCTTTTTTGAGAGAGGGTCCCATGATGTATTCTAGCCTAGCCTTGAATTCACTGTGTAGCCCAGGAGCCACAATCCTCTTGCCTCGACTCCCCCAGTGCTGGCATTACAGGGGTGTGTCACTATCCCCAGCCAGGGTTGTGTCTTTAGTCTTTTTTTTTTCTTTTCTTTTTTTGGTGCTGGGGATTGAGCTCAGGCCCTTGTGCTTGCAAGGCGACCACTTAAACCACTGAGCTAAATCCCCAGCCCTTGTCTTTAGTCTTTATAGTTAAAAATTAGCAAGCGTAAGGCCCCGACTTTGATCCCAGCACCAAAAAAAAGAAAAAAACAAACAAACAAACAAAACAATTAACTTTATTTGCTTTTAGTATGTGTTATTATAGCTTGTATCTAAATGTCTCCCCAGAGCCTCATGCAGTCATAGGTGGGGTTTTTCAGAAGTGGATGCACCTAGGATGTGTGATGCTAGGATTAAATGTGTGATGCTGGGACTAAGGGTGTGTGATTACTAAATTAGTCCACCAATTGGTTTGGCATAGTTCTGGGTGTGGATAATAGGAAGGCCTACCCTGCGTGTGGGTGGCACCATCCAAAGGGTGGCCAGTCTGGAAGGGATAGAAGGGAAAGGCAGGCTGCTGCTGTTGCTGCTTACTACTTCATTGCTGGCTGCCTTCTGCCCACCATGAACTGTTTCTCCCTGTGATGCCCCTCTGCCATGCCACCCTGCCCTGGAGCCAGCCAACTGTGAACTGAAACCTCTACAAACTGTGAGCTACAAACTGTGAGCCAAATAAGTTCCTCCTGTAACTGTAGGTGTCAGGTATTTTGTCTCTGTAACGAGAAAAAGTAAGACAGTATACAAATGAAACATCATAATTTTGAAAAGTTCGATAGTAATTGCTAGTGAAATGAAACCAAACTATTCTACAGGTACAGATGAACTATGATGAATGTGATCATAGTGATCACTATGTATACAGTGTACCAATACATGTTCTTGGTAAGTAAAAAAGAAAAAAAGAAAAATTTTGATGTGCAATCAGATAAAATAAAAGACTACTTCATAAGGAAAAAGAAAAGAAACCAAACTATTAGCTCTACTTCCTTCTCATTAAAACAAACAAACAACCTGTTATAAAAGGAAGAAGAGAGACAAAGATCTGCAGGGGTAGAGAGATTAGGTGAGGAGACAAGACCAGCGATGACAACACATTTTTAGAAGATGAAAACAAATGGATGAACAATAGCTGATTTGGCAGAAAAAAGAGAGCCGAAAGCAAGTGACTTCGGAAGAAGATGCCAGCCTGCCATGGCGGTGCATGCCTGGAATCAATCCCAGCAAGAGGATTGTAATCTGACCCCAGCCTAGGTAATTTAGTGAAACCCTGTCTCAAATTAAAAAATAAAAAGGGCTGGGGATGTAGCCCAAGGCAAAGGCCCTGGGTTCAATCCCCAGAGCTGCAAAAAGAGGGTGGATGAGGTGGAGGAGAAGGAGGAGCAGCATTCAAAAACAGCAAGATGATTGGGGCAGCAGAACCCTAGAAGTCTCAAGAATTAAAGGTACAATGCCAGGCATGGTGGCATATACCTGTAATCCCAGCACCTGGGAGGCTGAGGCAGGAGGATTGCCCCAAGTTTGAGGCCAGCCTGGGCTGCAAAGTGAGTTTGAGGCCAGCCTGGATTACATGGCAAGACCCTGGTCTCCAAAAACAAACAAAAATAAAACAAAAACAAAAGAAGAAAGGTACCAAGAACTTCTGAATCAAGGCGTAGAGCTGAAAACTGTGGTCCTTACTGTGGAGGCCACTGGAGAATCAGGCATAAGTCCTGCCTATTTACATTTCTGATCATCATTTTACTAAATTGCTTTTTAATATGAAGTGATTGCTGAGGACATTTGAGAGAAAGACCTAACATGGAAGACGGGACAAACCACAAAACAAAAGACTCTTAGGAAATAGAGACGATGCAGGTTACAGAAGAAAACTGCATGTTATTAGCACTTCCTGTCCCTTCCTCTTTGCACTTGCATCTGCCCAGCTTCCTTTAGTGTCCACATTCCATGGGACGGCATCACGGCTGAGCCATGTATGCATTATACTTTTATTTCCTGTATCTTTTTGTCTGGAGTTAATGACAGTTATTTGATTGGTTGTCCAACTTTCTACATCTCTGTCACAAATATGAGTCTCTAGCTGTTCCAACAGCTCAGGGATTCTCTTGTGACAGTTGGGGACCACTATGGTGGGACAGTGATGGGACCAAAGGCTGGATGACAAAACTCCTGGGCACAATAAACTAATTATTTGTAGCTTGGCATGTTTCCGCAGAGACCTGTGTTTTATCATGAAATTCTGATATAATCATAGAAACAGAATGTTTGCATGATAGGAGAAATTGTTGCTCAGAAAAAAAAAAAAACCTAAATAAGCCCTCCCTCAAGCTTCACTTGCTCTTTGTCTACTTAAAATCACTAATTTGGGGGGGTGTCACACAGCTGGGCAATTTAGTATTAACTTCCCCCTCGCTTTGCTGCAGTCGCCACTCCAGATGTGGCGATGATGGTAGCAGTTGTCTGGATGACTTCCCTGGGGCCTGAAGCCCACTTTGACTGAGAATAGTGACTCTTCACTTGGGCCTACAGATGTCTGGTGGATGGCTAACATGGGATCAAAGGTCCCCTGAGCCTGTCCTCTTTGCTAGGTAACCCTTTAGTCAGATTCTACTCAGCTCTGCATGTTGCTCATTTAAGAAAGCTTTTGTCCAAGACTGTGATACAGGGTTTGCTTGGCCCATTGCCCATTGAGCTGGTGTGTGTTTCTTCCGCCCCACCCTTCCTTGTGCTTCTCACCAGCTCCGGCGCTTCCGGTCCTCGCTGTCCTATGGCGAGGATGTTTATATAAGATGATGACAGCAACTGTAAGAGCAACTCAGTAGTTCCTGAGCGAAGTTGGCCTCCGGTTAGTTCACCAAGTAAAAGCCACGATGATGGTGCCAGATTTGGGAAAACTTAGCAGCCTGTAGGACAAGTTCACTGCGACACACACAAGAGGAAATATTTTTCGGAACTGGGCCCTGACCAGTGGAAATTACCAGACTTCAGCCCACTCTAGCAAGTCAGTAAAAACCTGCTGCTCTCTGTGCTGTGAGCAGCAACATGGTCAGTCTTTCAACCAAGTGCTTGCTTCTTAAGTCCAAGCCCCAGTTTGGTGGAAGCCCCCTGCTCCCAAATAAACTTGACCTGCGCAGGGTTGTGTGTGCTTGCAGTATGCGGCCCAGCCTCATTTCTACCACCTCTGAGCCAAAAGATCCTGTCCTGTTTTACTTTTGTTTTTATTTTTGGGTTTTTTTTCCCCATACTGGAGGTTCTCACTAAGTTGTCCAGGCTGGCTTCAACTTGCAGTTCTCCTGCCTCAGCCTCCCTAAGTGCTGGGATTATAGGACTGTGCCACCATACCCATGCTGGCTTCAGTTTCCTGTTTTGGAGAAATCTCCCTCAGCTCTGCTGGTCTGCTCCAGCTAGGTCCTTACTGTGGGGGCCACTGTGTAGCTGTCACCTAGGGATTCCTCTTTCCGCTCATGCTCACTTTATGTTCTCTCTTGTGTTGGAGCCTTTTTTTCCTGCGTGCCGTGTCTTCCTTTCTTGGTTTATTTCCTCTACTTAATGGCTCACCCTGCAGGACCATTTACCCATCCACTTTCTAGCATCCAAAATGTGTTCCTATCACTTGCCTTGTTCTTTTTGTTGGGTTTATATCTCAAGGAAAAAAAAAATTATGGTTGTCAGGGTATTAGAGAAAGCGCTGTTGTTATGATTTAGACCCAGAATGTCCCCCCACAAAGCCTCATCTGTTCAGAGGTGGAGCTTTTGGACTGACCCACTGCTCAGTTCAGAGCTAAATGTGCTGTTAGGCGGTGGGACCTGCTTGGAGACGTTACTGGGGTGACCCGAAAGGATGTATCTCTACCCTGGCCCCCCCTCCCTCTCTCTGCTTCCTGGTTGCCATGGCCTGAGCAGCTTTCCTACCCCCAGCCCCTTCCCCTCGTGCCTCCAGCCATGTGTGGACTGAGACCTCCGAAACTCTGAGCCAAAATAAACCTCTCCTCCTTCAACTTGTGGGTGTTGGGTATTGTGTCTCAGCAACAAGGAAAGTGACTAAGACAAGTGCTAAATATATGTGTTTCTTTGGCCATCTTTATTTATAATCCAATTCTCATTTCAGAATTTAACACTCTGGCTTTTGTATGTAGTCAGGATTGGAGTTGGACCAACACTGGAGGCTGAGAGATCTGTGGAAGGCTGTTCAGATAATTCCAGAAAGAGATGATGGTGGCAAAGGTGTGGGCTATGGGGTGGAGTGTGGTGGGTATGGCCTAGCACCCGAAATTGTAATGAGCACTTCCCTGACGGGTAGATTACACAGACAGATAGACAGATCTCTATATGTACTTCTACCGGTTGGGTATTTATCTTCATATGTGTAACAAAAATATATAACTGGTATATCAATCTTGTTATTTCCCAGATAGTATTGTTTAAGATGAAATAAACCAGATACTTGAGTTTTTAAAAAACTGAATATAGAATGGAAGGGAGGGGAGGTGAAGAGGGGGGGAACCAAGATATATCATGTACAGGTACAAAATAACCATGTTGATTATGATCATTATGTATACAATGTACCAATACATGTTCTTGGTAAAAATAAAAAAAAAACCAAAATAACCTGAATATATTAAGCAAGTTATGTACTGGTGGCAGTGTATTTAGAGAGAGCTATTTGTGGGAGCTGGGCTGGGAAACTGCTGGGTTTACCCCACTGCTGGCAGGGATCAGCCCTGCCAGCAACAGCTGGCCCTCTCCCCACTTTACCTGCCCTGTTTCAACTCTTTCTTTGCACGTGTTTGCCGAGTCTCCTCCTCCTTTGTATTGTTCTTGAGATTTCCCACCCTGCTGATATGTGAACAGTTTTTTCTCACCATCTCCTTGATCCTGCCTTTTGCAGTCTTCTGCTTAATACGAGTTTCAGAGCTTCTAAGGGCATTTTATTTTTTATTTTTTAAAAATACACCCTCTGTCTAAAAGCTTTCGAGTGTGCCTTCTCTGAAACCCAGTGGCAGACGATTGTCTGAAACTCCTCTCTCTGCTCCTCCTCCCCCCACCACTGTCCTCACTCAGGCCAGAGGATCTCCCTCCTCTCTGGAGTCACTGGTCAGTTCTAACCCCAGTTACATCACTGCCGCCTCAGCAGAATGAGAGTGTGGAGCCCAGTTCCGGGTCAGTGACCTGCTGCATTCCAACTGCGCACAGCTGAGCAGGACGGCCCAACCCCCAACCTGCCGAAGGTGCACCCTCCCTCACCACAGCTGCTGGGCCACAGCACTGGCCCGGATGTCACAGCTCTGTATTCCAGCGAGGACTGTATAAGGGGCTGTTGAACAGGGTACACAAGGGACATAGTGAGGCAGGAAAAGCACACCCAGTCACACTAGAAGACCGCGAAGACAACCTTCTGTTTGGAGCCAGGGTCTGTCCCGCCCCTCTATCTTTGAGCCGGGGAAGTGTGTGAAGCTTGGATCCTGGTAATGGAAAGAAGACGAACTAGGTCATGGCAGACAGCAGAGCGTGTGTGTGTGTGTGTGTGTGTGTGTGTGTGTGTGTGTGTGAAGGAAGCATGCTGGCCTTGCCTCATTCTCTCTGTGACCCGCAGGCAGCTCAGGGACGGGGCCGTTCTAAGGGACAACCAGAGACTTGACTTTGAGCTGTCACAGTGGTTGTTCAAAACACAGGAAAGTGGGAAAGCAGAATGCTGACAGCCACGCCCGTGACTGACAGCCGGGCTCTCGCCACAGTCCCCACAGAGGAGGCCACTTTGCTAGGTTACCCCAGGCCCACTCTGACCGTGAACTGATGGCACCAGGGGTTCAGGAGGCAGGAATCATAGGAGTAGCGAGGAGTTTTCCTTCGGCACTAGAAATCCCCGGGAAAGTGTTCATGGATGAATCCTGTAACGATCCTTTCAACATCTAAAAATATGTCATATAAAATAACATAACTAAGCAAAGTTTAAAAAAAGAAAGTCACAGAATGTGAAAATGATTCGTGACAAATATAACTCATAAAAACCAACAGTCCTAAAAACATCTAAATTTAATAAAGTTTTATATGACTGATCCTTAGCTTCTACTTGGCAAATGGTCAGATTATAAAAGGATAATAATAGATCATTTCATAGATAGGAAGATAGAAAACATGAATTGGCAGAAATACACATAACTAGAATTGATGGAAATTAGATAAATGCAAGTCAAACAGCTTAGAGGGTCTGTTATCTACCTATACATCTAACAAAGTGAAATATTATGAAGCTATGATTGACTAAACCGTGGCATACCTAGCAAATGGAATACTATATAGCCACTAAAATAATAAGTGTGATGGTTATTGATCTGTATATTTGAAGAAATGCAGAAAGACAAAGCATATGTAAGGAACATTTTCAAGTGAATGACCCCAAGACAATGAGGCTTGGAAGTAATTTGAGGGTATATTTAGTACGTGGGATTTTCTTTTTTGTAACATGAAGCACACACTAAAAATGTAAGTGTATATAGACATATTATATAAAAGAGGTGGTAGAGAGTAGTTTCTTATTTTTCCTTTCTTCCCAGGGGAGCCATGAGGATGAATTAAGTGGTTTGAACTTCTTGGATCAAAATATTAGGTGCTAGAATGAGCAAATGGTTTAGGCTCATTCGTGGAGACATATAAGAATATCCATCTGTTGAGTGTTAGGATGTTTTTGAATTAATTTAGTGACATTACAAAATGCTCATAATTAGTCCTGTTTTTGTCTTTAAAAGTTCTAGAATGCAACCCCCACTATATTTGTCTGTCTGTGTCTCTCTCTCACAATATAGTATACTAAAATTAAGACTTTATTATTTAGCATTAGTAAGACAGGATGAGAAGGAATCTCCAAAGTAATTACCATGTGTGCCTCAACACCTATCATATTTCATTCTCTCCACTTGGCTCCCCCTAGCACCACCATTTGTATACCCCATAAATTTTACAGCCACCAGCCAGAAGTAATTCTGTCCACCATTAGCAATGCCTGTAAACCCAGCACTAGAGAGGCTGAGGCAGGAGGATCACTGTGAGTTCAAGGCCAGCCTGGATTATAGAGTGAGACCCTGTCTCAAAAACAAACACAGAAAAATCAATATGACACCATAAACTAAGCAATGGTATTTTCTCAGCAGACCTGATGATATAACAGGCCAAACTTACCTCAGAATAAGATGACATGGACAAAATTGCCTAGTTAAAATGTTGACTCTTTGAATTCTTTTGTGAGATTAATATAAAGAAACACATTTTAATATTATATTTCTAGAGTATATGTTTCCCATATTGAGGCCTGTTAAAAATGAGATTCTAAAAAAAATAAGGTTCTAGAATGACATTCCAAGTGTGTAAAAATCTGAAAAAAATTACAGAATAACAATCTGACCCATTCCCCTACAAAAGTGCTCAAAATGTATTATTAAATAAAAAATATGAATACAAAATTATGTCTAAGAAATGAATAGACACATCTACTCAGAAATATGTTAACAGTGGCTATTCATAAAATGGTGAAATCGTGAATAATTCAAATTTTCTCCCACATCGTTTTGGAAATGTTCTAGATTTTCTACCACAAGTATTTGTTGGCTTTACGACAAAGAGAAAATCAGAAGAGTTATTGGTAGGAAGCCACATCCAAGCATTCGGAAAGAAGCTCTGTCAGTCAGTCAAGAGCAGATGGGACCTCTGCTCTAAGATGGGCGTTCTGTGAAGACCCTGTTCCAGCAAGGACGGCCTCTCAAGATGGAGAGGCCAGGAGAAGCTGGAGAAACTGAGCCTGAGAGAAGAAAATGGCAAGTGCAACAAAATCTCATTAACACTTAGCTTAGATGGCACTCGGTGACATCAGTAAGGAAGGGTGACTACAACTGTGTACTTGCTAAAAGTTAAACAGACCTCGGGGACAGTCCGGTGCAATCTGACCACCTCCAGAGGAAGAGCCTGGAAGAGGCACCTTCGTTACCTCTCAGCTGTTTGGTACAGAGCCAGGACCGGAGCTCCTGTGCCCTGACCCCTAATGCATCCTCTTGGCACTCCACTTCTCCGTGTGTTACGTGTTGCTGCTGTTTTTGCCACTGTTGCATTAAGAAAGTATGTTATATAATCTTTATCCAGAACTGGATGCTGTAACTTCACTGCAGGTGGATCCCCCAGCATTATTCCAAATTGGGACAAATTCCCAATATTCCTTTATTTCTCTTGACTTCCTGCAATGAACTGAATGCTTGTGTCCCTCCAGAATTCATATGTTGAAATCCTGTCCCCCAGCGTGACATTGTTAGGAAGTAGGGCCTGGTCATGGTAATTTACGCCTGTAATCCCAGCAGGCTGGGAGACTGAGGCATGAATACCACAGGTTTGAGCCCCACCTGGGCAACTTGGTGATGTAGCGAGACCCTGTCTCAATATAAAAATAAAGAAAGGGGGCTGGAGGTTTAGCTCAGTGGTTAGAGTGCTTGCCTCGCAAGTGCAAGGCCCTGAGTTCGATCCCCAGCACCACAAACAAACAAACAAAATTTAAGAAAGGCTGGGGATATAGTTCAGTGTGAAGGCCCAGGACTCAATCCCTAATACCAGGGGAAAGAAAGATTTAAAAAGGAGGTGAGGCCTTTGGGAGGTCATGAGGTCATGAGGATGAAGCACCATGAATAGGATTAGTGTCGCTTATGAGACATCCCAGAGTAACCAGGCGGTTGTAACAGCAAGGGGGTAAATGCTTGCTGTCGCTCGCCATGCATGGAGTTACTGTTTAAGGGCTTGATTGTGGGGAAGGAGACAAGATACCACTCACAAACATTAATTAAGTTTTTTTAATAACAATAAAGTAAGAGAAAAGGAAAAACTCTAGGAAATCATACCACCAATCCATCGTTTCTGTCACTGGCAATCTGCGGCACAGGAGTAGTTCAAGCAGAGATCTTAACTTTTGCTAGAGAAGCAGCACCACGCGGGACCCGAGAAGAAAACAGCAGTCATGGAGGCGCCACCAGCAGCAGCCCCCATCGATGCACAGAGACATCTAGCAGCCTCAAGGACGCAAATGTAGAAATCAGCAGCCACTGTGGGGGCGCAACAAAAAGGGGGACCAGCAGTCCCCACTGGCACACACAGGAAAAAGTATCATCAGCCACGTGAGCAAAAAAACATCAGCTACATGAGCAAAAACATCATCAGCTACATGAGCGAAAACATCAGCTACACGAGTGAAAAATATCAGCTACATGAATGAAAGAAATCATCAGCAACCGTGACAGGTGTGAGAGAGGGAGAGAAGAAGAGAGCGAGAGAGCATACCTGGGTGCTGCACCCATAGTTATCTATGCTCTAACAAAGGAATGCCCTTCTCCGGGAAATGGGCATGTGCAACTTTACCTCAGGCATTCACTCCCGGTCTGGCTAGGACCTGGGATGCTGCCAGAGTGCATATCAAAGTAAATTCTTTGTTGATAGTAAAACTGTTCCTGCAAGGTTAGCCAGACCTTGGAAGAACAGGCACACACTGGGCAGGTTAGACTTTTATCAGAGCACAGGCATTTGAACCAACTCTCAATAACCATATAATGAATCTTACAGCGGTGGAGCACTTACCCAGCATGCACAGGGGCCTGGGCTCCATCCCATCCCCAGCACAGCAGAAAGAGACAGAGACTGAGATAGAGACCCAAGAGCTCTCTTGCCCTCTTTCTGCTATGTAAGGACACAGCAAGAAGACAACAGCCTGCAGCCCGGAGGGCTCTCATCAGAATCCAGCCCTGCTGGCACCTGGCCCTCAGGACTCCAGCCTCAGGACCGAGAGGGAGAAATCCCTGGCTTTCTGTTACAGCAGCCCAGAGTCACTCAGACACTCCCAGGGCCATTGCCATGGTCTCGGGCCGAGCACTCATTCATTCCTCTCCTGTTGCTCGTCTCCCTGTTTATTCTTTTTCGTGATGTTTAAACCTAAACACGTGCCTGCACACACAGGCGCACACACACTGAAAGAAGAGAATTCCCATACCTACTTTTCCCAAACACAAACATTTTTAACATTTTGCCCATCTGGGAGAGCATTCATACATGTCAAATGTTATACATACATGCACACACACATAT
>PVJO010027866.1:0-19113 GCA_004026905.1 Hystrix cristata
CTTCCTCAACTGCAACTGAGTTGTATATATAGTACAAAGGACTGTAAATATAGGCTCTAAGAGAAAACATTGACTTAAACACAGATCTTACCAATACTATCTGTGAAGCATGGGAGGTAATTTAACGATTTCAGATCTCACATTTCTCATTTCTAAACTTGGGGCAGTAACAGATCTGTCTCATAGGGTTATAGTTAGAATTTAATTATTTATGCATTGGTCTTTAAGTGATTATTTTATGTACACTTTTTATTTTTAATATCATCCCATGGAAATTTGAACATTGTAGTAGAAGATTGATGGTATGTTTAAGGCTCTTACAATGTTAATATTGCTATGTGACCATCTGGTATCTAAAATGGCTTTCTTGTCCATATATACTAGCAATTTGCACTCTTAGCAATTGCCAGAGATGTCATGCTTAATTGGGTATTCCACAGTATCTATCAAAAGTTCAAGAGAGATGAGAGAAATGACAGAGGGGGGAGAATGGCATTAGTTACGGTCAGCGAGAGGAGGATTGTGTTATTATGATCTTTCAGTGCCATTTTGATATCAAGTTGTACAACTCAAAATGTACCAATAATGTATTATCTGATTCTCCTCGAAAATTCACTTTCAGGGTTATGATTTAATATCGGGAGCTCAGCTTTTCTTGAGGAGTGAGTTAAGATCAGTCTTATGAAAAATAATTTTGAATCTATTTTCAATGAAAATTTCCTTGTAATTATCCACTTTTATTGTTTTATTATTATTTATTATTACTTCGTTGTATTCATTTTAATTGTCACCATTTGGCATCGAGAGGATGTTATATAATCAACTTGGTACCATTTTAATGAGGTCAATTGCTTCTTGTCATTTTTATCATTCATAAATAAAAACTGGAATTAAACATTTTGATACAACATTTCCAACTTTAGAAGTAGTGCCATTATTGTGGCCTGATATAGCACAAAAGGACTAGGTTTAAATAAATAAAATGTTTTTATATTTAGATATATTCTATAATTATAGCAAAATGTACAGTGTTTTGCCTGTCGTACATAGACTGTTACGGTGTAGTGGAAAAAGTGTAAGCTCTGGAGGAGACAACCATAGGTCTGATCCTTGCTTGGATACTCAATAGCTAAGATTTGGAAAAATCACTTTGTTTCTCTGAGCCTCAGATATCCTTTTCATTTTTTTGTTTGGGTTAATAATATCTTCCTAAATGAATTTTTAGAGAACTTCACTAAATAATTCATATAAAACATCTATCAAGTGTTTATGTAAAAATGACTATTTCCGAAGAACTTCAGTTCCCCTCCTTGTACTTGTTGCTCCCTTGAACTTTGCCAAGTGTTACCATTTACACACAATACACTGTAAATAGCATTCCTTAGAGTTGTGCAATTTTGTGGCCCTTATTTACATTTAAAAAAATCTATTTCTTAAGGGCTCTTTACTTTCTTTTTATTAAAGAGGTAAATTCAAAGTGGATGTGTTCTGAACAATTGTAAATGGTGTTACATTTTTGAGTAGTGAAGAACCCAAGAGAAGGAAATAATCATCAATCTGTGCGTACATCCATCTACCCACCCACCCAACCTCTCCTTCAATAGAGGGTTTCAAGAATTACCCATGTGCCAGGTACCATCACAGACACTCAGATCGGTGGAAATGAGGGAAAATGAGATAGTATTTGAACTTAATAAATAGGCGCCCTGAAGGATAAAATTACAAAAAAATGCCTTTCTAAAACTTTAATAAATAAGAGTTCTTCTGTTGTTAGATACAAATTAGGTAAGAGACCTGGAAATATTTATACTTCCTTTTACTGAGCATATTGCCCAACATTACATCAGTTGTCACTATGAAATAACTGTATTAGATATTTTTAAAATGGATGCTGAAACTTGAATGGAAAAGAAATTTTAAATACAAATATCTTCTTTAAATTATAATACCCTCTTTCTAATTAATTGCACATTCTGGTGCTATCTCCACATCTGGCTTGTTTTTTTCACCAATATACACATATATCATTCTCAAGCCAGTCTTTCACTCTACACTTTGAAAAATGTGTAGAGAAAAATAAATGTTAAACATTTAAAAATTTTTGTTCTGAATCGTAATTCCAGGTGAATCAATGTTCCTTACTAAGTGAGAATGTCAAATAATACTAAACATGTTGAGCATAGATTATTTTTCTTCTGCCCCTATTAGTGAAGGAAACTATCTTACAATAGTTCTAAATAAAAAGGTAGTAATAAAAAGGTAGGAAAAAAATCAGTAGTAACACTAACGTTAAAGTAGCTCTCAGAATTGTCACTATGTTTAAGAGACAGTAGGGATATCGGAGTTCATTTAGTTTGACCTCTTAGTTTAGATAAGAAAAGAATATCAAGAAAAGAAATGACATAATTTTGATAGTGTGGATATGTAGTAATAGCCATTAAAAGTTAGCTTTTGAGAATAAGCTCAATGATCTTTCTGCGATCATGCATATTCTCACTTTTCTTTTGTTAATTATTTCACTTACTTTCATGTTTATAGGGAATATCTAAAACACATCTTTCCTCTCAAATCAAATTCAATTATTTCAGTATTTTTAACTTTCCTTTCTGTATTTATATTTTCCCACTCTTCCTTATAATTTATGACCTTGCCTCATTCTCACAATAGTGTTTTTTTTTTTTTTTCCTTACTTGTGACCATCCTCAGCCCATTTTGCTTTTTACTTTTCTGTTTCTCACTGGAAATAAGATTTAACTACATATGAAAACACAAAAATAATTTTATTCACATCCAATACGTTAATGCAGGCTTTATTCTGTCTCTGCATCAAATTAGGACACCATTTTCCTTTTGGGATGTTGTGCAAGAAATGAAAGAGTAGAAATGCTGGTCCAGTTGTATTATGCAAATTACACTTCTTGCAGAGAAATATATATTGAATTTATGAGTTTATTACTGATAATCTAATATAATATTAGGAGCATTTCACTGGGGGATTCTTTCACTTGAAAAACTTCATTGTAACAGATGGTTACTAACCAGAAAGTAGAAACTAAAGGTACAATACGTAAAAGTGAGCATTTAAAATCCAGACTTTAAGAATTCTAAATGATTCATTAAATTCGTTCCCTTGCAGCTTTGTTTTTTAACCATAAACACTTTGAACTTTCTTCTCATTTCTCAATAGGTACAGAATGGTCTAAATGTGATTAGTTCAACCTAAATTTAAATAAATTTTAAAAAAATGAGTCAAAAAGAAAAATGGCTTTTGATTTTGAGACCTATGATTTCTACTTTTTAGCTTCATGTCGGATCTCTAAACATTGCATGTGTTCTGTAATTTCCATTTGGGCTTAGGAGAATTCTGCCTACACTTAGTATTCAATTCATTTGCCTTTAACTCCTGAACTGCAATTAGATGTAAACCTTCTTTTCTTGCCCCCACTTCCCTTCTTGCTTTTTAGGACAGCAATTAGGAAAGGCTGGGTGAACAGGTTGCCATCCTATCCATCTCTATTACTCTGACTTGATACAGCTATTAAATAAAGGCAAACTGTAATTCTTTATTATCTGCATGCCTCATTTCTGCTCTTTGCTCTGGAGAAGGACCACATTAAAAGATCAGAGTGTTATTGAAAACTCCTGAAAAATAATAGCTTATTCACTACTGAAACAATGACGCACTTGCTCAAAAAGAACAGATTTTACTCTGTATGCCTGGAAGGGAAGAGGATATTTATGTTGAAGGGCTGATGTGGTGTGACAAGGTGGAGAAATTATGCAGAAATGATTGCTCTAAGGTAGTTGACAAACATAAAGAAAAGTTGAGCATCTACATGATAAATATAATTGCTGAGATCATTAGCACAGACAGAGTTTACTTTGCATCCACAAAGAAGTCTTTAAGCTAAGCATTTAGCATCACTATGAAAGCCAAAAAAAAAAAAATTATGTACAGCAGAAAAGGCTTTTTCAGAGTCTCCAAGGAGGTGATTTGTCTGTTGATGGCCAGTGGGGGTGGAGGAGTGAAGTAATTACTTAACAGCGTGTAAACAGTGTGAGATATGAAGTATGCTTCTCCCTTCCCCCCTTTTCATTGAGAGAGTTTCTTGTTGTGATGGCTCCACTGGGAGAGGCAGCAAAGAAATTTGATTAAATGGATGCCTGGGGTCATGACCCTGTCTAAACATGGTGCAGCTCTCACCATTAATCAAATAAATTTTTTTTTGTACTTAAAAATTCTGACATTGCTGTGTATAGTACCAGTGAACTTTGAATTTGGTTGTGGATGGTCATGGGGCCGTGTAAGTGAACATTCTGTTCTATGTGAACATTCTATTTACAGAAAAACAGCTGAGGAAGAAATAGTCTTCTAGGACAATAGAAAACTGTAACATTATTATAGGTCATGTTATGAGACTTTTGTTTGATCATGACCTGTCAACAGCCAGTGGGAGCTGGAACTCCTATAGAATTCACTAGGACTCATTTACTGCGAACCACTATTGACACTGATCTGAACATTTATATGATATTTATAAGGTTCTAGTTGGATGGGATTCCTGTGTTCAGAAACTCCTAGGATGGTTTTATTTTTAGCTAGTGTTTTAAAGCTGCTTAGAATTGATTTTCCTAAAATTTGAGAACAGCACATGTTTGGTGAGAAAACTATTAGAATAGTGGTCACTGGTCACTCAAATAAGATTAACAATATTAGAACTTTGCTGAGCAAGCATGTGCCATTGTAGTAAACAGAATATTTACATATAAAACTTCCTGTCTTGAATACTTTTTTTTTTTTTTGTGGTGCTGGGGATCGAACTCAGGGCCTTGTGCTTGCAAGGCAAGCACTCTAATCACTGAGCTAAATCCTGAGCCCCTTGAATACTTTTTAAAAATTAATTTTATTGGTATGCTCTTGACATACATAATGATCACAATCATCATAGGTAATTTGTAACTGTACATAATATATCTTAATTCTTTTTTCCATTCCCCACCCTTTCCTTCAATCCTTCTTCTTCTCTCCCTTTACAAAACATTGTTATTATTCTTTTCCTTCCATTATTTTTTTATTTTTTCATCCCTATTCCCTCCCTTCCCTTCTCCCTCCCCCCTCCTTTGTTTCCCAACTCGTTTGAACAATTTCTTCCTACTTCCCAATATTTTGGTCCTCATTTGCCTTTTGGGTTTCTCACATAAGAGAAACAATGTGATATTTAAATATGTGTGTCCAATTTATTTCACTTAAAATTATTTTCTCAAGGTGCATTCACTTACCTAAAAATGTCTCAAGTTTATCCTTCATTATGGCAGTGTAGTACTTCATTCCGTTTAAAAACCACATTTTCTTTATGCATTCATCCATTGATGGGTGTGTGGACTGTTTCCAAATGTAGCTATTTCAGATTGTGCTGCTCTAAACATGGGGGTACATACATCACTGTGGTATGATGCTTTTCATTCTTCTTGGCAGATTACCAAGAAGGGGAATAGCTGGGTCAAATGGAACCTCTGTTTTAGTTTGTTGAGGAATCTCCATATTGATTTCTACAGTGGTTGTACCAATTTATGCTCCCACAAAGAGTGGAGAAGGGTTCCTTTTTCCCCACAGCCACACCAGCATTTGTTATTGGTTGATTTATAATGATGGCCACACTTTCTGGAGTGAGATGGAATCTAAGTTTTGCTTTAATTTGCATTACTTGAATGACCCATGATTTTGGACATCTTTTCATATATTCATTTTCTCTTTGGAATTCTTCATCCGAGGACCGTTTATTCATTCCAGATGCCCATTTTTGGATTGGGTTTTTAAATTTAGTGTGCTTGATTTTTAATTTTTGAGTTCTTTATATATACTAGATATTAGTCCTTTGTCTGAGGAATAGCTTGGTAAAATTTTTTCCCATTCTGTGTGTTGTCTCTTCACTGTGTTGGTGGTTTCCTTTCATGTGCAAAAGTTTTTTAATATTATTTGATCCCAGTTGTTGATTTTTTATAATATTTGCTGTGTGATTGGAGTTTTGCTTATAAAGTGTTTGCCTACACTTACATCTGCAAGAGTTTAATTTATTCTATCTTCCAGGAGCTTAAATGTTTCTATTTTAATATTTGGATCTTTGATCCATTTCAATTTTAATTTAGTGCATGGTAAGAGATAAGGGTTTAGGTTTAATCTGTAGCATGTGTAGAGTTGGTTTTCCCAGCACCATTTAATAAAGAGGCTATCTTTTTTCCAGTTAAGGTGTTTGACTCCTTTGTCAAAAATAAGGTAACTGAGTGTATTTGGAGTTGTTTCTACATCTTCTATTCTGTTCCATTGTCAGGTCTGTTTTTTTTTTTTTTTCCCAGTTCCGTGCTGGTTTTTATTATGGTAGCTGTGTAGTATAATTTCAAGTTGGGGATTATGATGCCCCTTGCCTTGGCTTTGTTGCTCAGAATTGCTTTTGTTATTCTAGGCCTCTTCTGATTACAAATGAATTTTAGGATTTTTTTTCCTTAGTTCTCTGAGGTATGATACTGGTATTCTGATTGGGATTGCGTTAAGTCTGTATAACAATTTTGGAAATATGGCCATTTTCAGTAGATTGGTTCTGCCTATCCAAGAACAAGGGATATCTATATCTTTACATTTGCTGATATCCTCATCAATCTCCTTTTTCAGATTACTGTAGTTTTCAATGTAAAGGTCTGTTACTTCCTTCGTTTGATTGATTCTTAAGTATTTTTGATGCTATTGTAAATAGTGTGGTTTCTCTAATTTCTCTCTCAGTGAGTTGTTATTTGTGTACAGAAATGCTATTGATTTTTGAGTGTTGACTTTGTATCCTGTTGTGCTATCAAATTTGATTAATAATTGTAGAAGTCTTTTAGTGGAGTTTTTTGGGTCTTCTATGCACAGTATCATGTCATTCACAAATAATGATAATTTAAATTCTTCTTTTCCTTTCCTTATTCCTTTTATTTCTTTCTCTTGTCTAACTGTTTTAGCTAATATTTCCAGAATGATATTGAATAGGAGTGGTGATAGTGGACATCCTTATCTTGTTTCTGATTTTAGAGTGAAAGCATTCAGTATTTGACCATTTACTAGGATGTTGGCTGTTTTTTTTTTTTTTTTTAATTTTATTTTAATGGTACATTTTAGATGTACATATTGAAAACATTCATCATAGGGAATTTGTACCTGTACATGATATATCTTGTTGCTTCTTTTTTCCTATTCCCCTCCCCTCACTCCCTCCTCCTTATTTACAAAAACTTTGTTTCCATTTTTTCCTTCCATTTCTTATTTCTCTTGTCCCTCTGTTCCTTTCCCCCTCCCTTGTTCCCTTTCCCATTTGAACATTTTCTTCCCTTTTCCAATATAATACATTTTAGTCTTTATTTACACTTCAGTTTCTCACACCAGAGAAACTATGTGGTGTTTAAACATGTGTGTCTGATTTATTTCACTTAAGAGTATGGTCTCAAGATGCATCCATTTACCTAGGGATATCTCAAGCTTATCATTCTTTATGGCAGAGTAGTACTCCATTGTATAAAAAAACCACATTTTCTTAATCCATTCTGCTGCTGATGGGCATTTGGGCTGCCAACAAAGTGAAGAGACAACACACAGAGTGGGAAAAAAATTTTGCCAGCTATTCCTCTGACAAAGGACTAACATCTCGAATATATAAATAGCTCAAAAAAATCAGACCTCCCAAATTTAAAGACCCAATCCAAAAGTGGGTAGCAGAAATGAATAGACACTTCTCAGATGAAGAAGTAGAAACAGCAGAGAGACATATGAAAAAATGTTCAACATCACTGGTCATTCGAGAGATGCAAATTAAAACAACCCTGAGATTTCACTTCACTCCACAAAGAATGGCTATTATCAACAAATCACCCAATAACAAATGCTGGAGGGGCTGTGGAGAAAAAGGAACCCTTCTCCACTGTTGGTGGGAATGCAGACTGGTACAACTGCTATGGAAATCAGTGTGGAGATTCCTTAGGGAACTAGGACTAGAGATTTCATTTGACCCAGCTATTCCACTTCTTGGTATCTTCCCAAAAGAATTAAAATCATCATACCGCAGGGATATATGCACACCCATGTTTATAGCGGCACAGTTTGTAATAGCTAAATCTTGGTTGTTGGTTTTTAATGGATGGCTTTAATCAGATTGAGATATAGACATTCTGTCCCAATTTTCTGTAGGGTTTTTACCATGAATGGGTGTTGGACTTTGTCAAATGCTTTTTCTGAATCTATTGAGATGATCATGTTGTTTTTGTCCTTAGTTCTGTTATTGTAATGTATTACATTTATTGATTTGTATATGTTGAATGATCCCTGCATCCCTGGGATAAATCCTACTTGGTCATGGTATATAACCTTGAGGACTTGCTGCATTCTGTTTGCCAGTACCTTACTGAAGATTTTTGCATCTATGTTTATTGAAGAGATTGGCCTGTAGTTCTCTTTTTTGGTTGAATCCTTCTCTGGTTTTGACATTAGAGTAATGCTTGCTTCCAGAAATGAGTTTGTGAGTATTGCTTTCCTTTCAATTTCATTAAAGAGTTTGAGGATTAGTGACAAATTAGATCTTCTCTAAATTTCTTGTGGTATTCAGCAGTGGCTTCGTCAGCACCTGGACTTTTCTTTATTGTTAGTTTTTTAATTACTTCAGTTTCATTGACTGATATTGGGTTGTTTAGAATTTTTATGTAATCTTGATTCAGCTTTGGTAATTTATATGTATCTAGGAGTCTATTTCTTCTGCATTTTCCATCTTATTAGAGTACAGGTTCTCAAAGGACATGTTGACGATCTTATGGATTTCTGCAGATTTCACTGAAATTTTGCCCTTTTCATTCATAACTATGTAGATTTCAGTGTTTTCTTTCTGTTTTTTTGGTAAAGTTGACTTAAGGCTTGTCTATTTCTTTAATCTTTCAGGGCACCAACTCTTCGATTTATTGTATTGTTTTCTTATCATCAAATGCATTAAATCCTGCTCTAATCTTTATAATTTCCTTCCTCATACATATTTTTGTGTTTAACTTGCTCTTCTTTTTCTAGAACATTGCTGTTCAACATTAGGTTGTTTATTTGAGCTAGCTCTATTTTTCTGATGTGGGAATTCACTAGTATATATTGCCCTCATAGGGCTGCTTTCATTGCACCCCATAAGTTCCTGTATGTCATATTGGCATTATTATTTAATTGTATAATTGTCTTTTTTTATTAATTTCATCTGTTCAGGAGGATGTTATTTAATTTTCATGTGTTTATGCAACGTTTATAGTTTCCTTTGCCACTGATTTCCAATTTCATTGCACTATGATCTGATAATATGCATGGGATAACTTAATTCCTTTGCATTTGCTTTAGCATGTCCTATGAGCTAGTATGTCATCTACTTGGAGAAAGTCCCATGTGCAGCTGAGAAGGATGTGTATTCTAGTGTTGTGGGGTGGAACACTCTGTAGATAAGTACTGAGTCCCTTTGTTCAAAGGTTTGGTTCAGCTCTGATATTTCTTTGTTGATTTTTTGTGAAGTTGATCTATTTGTGACAGTGTGATATTGAGGGCCACCATTAGAAGTGTATTAGTGCATATATGATTTTTCATATCCATTAATATTTGTTTTATATAGTTGGGTGTGCTGGTATTTGGTGCATTTATAGTTATGATTTCCTCTTGGCTTTCTCCTTTAACATATATGTTCCCTTAACATATATGCTCCCTGAACATATCTTTGTCTCTTTGCATTAGCCTTGGCTTTAAATCTACTTTGTTTGCAAATAGAATAGCTATCCCTGCTTTTATTCTGGGTTCCTGTTGCACAGAGTGTTGTTTTCCGTCCTTTCACTTTCATTCTATGAATTTCTTTTTGAGTTAAATGTGTTTCTTGTATGTAGCATATTGTTAGAGCTTGTTTTTTGATCCATTCTTCCAACCCATTTCTTTTTATTCATGAATTGAGACCATTTACATTGATGGTTATAACTGATATGTTTTGACTTATCTTTGTCATATTTTCTTGTTGTTGTGTCCATTTTTTTGCCTCTGTTTAATTGTTCAACTTGCCTTTTGAATTCATTATATTGGGATTTATGGAATTTTTGCCCTCATTGTCTTTTTCTACAATACCCTTTATAAATTTTAGGACTGCTGGTTTGGTGCTCATGAATTTCTTCAGGTGGTCTTCATCATGAAAGGATCTTATTTCTTCATCAATTTGGAATGATAATTTTGCAGAGTGTATTCATCTGGTTTGGAGGTTGTTTTCTTTTAGGGCTTTAAATACTTCACTACAAGCTCTTATTGACTTAAGGGTTTGTGCTGAGAAGTCTGGTGTGATTTTGTTGGGTTTTATTTTATAGGTGATGTATTTCATTTCTCTAACAACTTTTAATATTTTCTTCTTGTGCTGAATTTCTGGAATCTTGAATATTATATGCTTTGATGTAGTTTGTTTCTGAACATGTTTAATTAGAGTTCTACATGCCTCACTTATCTGTATGCAATTTTTTTCCAGTCTTGGAAAGTTTTCTGCTATTACATCGTAAAGAAAGTATCTCATGATTTCCAATATTCAAAATCCAGGGATAAACTATTCATTCTATGATTTAATGCCTCTAGATGCAGATTTCTTATATTTTCATTTTCTTCCTTTGTTCTGTTCATTTGCAATTTTTTGAGCTTTTATACTTAACAATGCCTACTTAATCTCATTTCCTGAATCCTCAAAATAAAATTTAAAGCACGAAGTAATTATATATTTCAAAATCACAAACACTTTTAAAAAGATCCTCCTGGTTGATTTCAAAAATCTGTGTCTTTGAAAGCTTCCATCTTACTGCAGGGAAAGTACACTAGAGGCTTATTCCTCATCTTCTTGTGAATTCTTCAGTGAGTATGTGGGAAGGAATGACCTTGTTGATCTTTTCACATTCTTTAACAGTAACAAGTGACGTCATTTAGTCTGAACTGGAAACAAGGGTGTCCTGAAGACCACCTGACAGCTAACAGTAAGAACTAATAACTAGTGGATATGTCTAAACATAGGCAAAAAGTGAATTTGATGACTTAAATAAACTTGAAACTGCTTTATATACCACTCTCTACTCAATATTGTTGGGGATTTAGCTCAATGGTTAGAGTGCTTGCCTCACAAGCACAAGGCCCTGAGTTTGATCCTCAGCTCCAAAAAAAAAAAAGTGCAATTCAGATAAAACTCCCTATCTGATAGCAATGTCAGTCTGCAGGACAGAAAACAGTCAGTTACAATTAGACTGTAGGTAGACTTGTTTATGTTTTAGGGATTTACACTGTATTTGGTGTTTAATAATCTAAAACTAGAAATAATATCAAGAATTCAATATTGATTAAAGAGCAGTGTATATCTTGGAGGAAGTATTGAGGTGGGAGATTTTAAACTACATCACCTTAGCTCTTTGATAATTAGTTTAAAATTAACATGAAGTCAATATAAATGTGAATTTATTAGCAGGCACCATATAAAACAAGGAATGTATTTAAATCTTGTATTAGCTCTCAAAGAAAAAATTATAATACTTAGTGATCACATATTTATTCTTTATAGCACTGTTTTACAAAAAATCAGCTGAAGGAAATTTACCAGTCTGGATGTTTCAATTTTGAATTTTCATTTAGTAAATAAAGTAGATCTCATAGACCTTCTACCTTATATAGCAAACAAAACAAACAAAGCAAACTCCTTTTAATCCTATAGTAATAATATCTGATTTACCAGAATAATAATGATGAAAGTACTTATGCACATTATTATTTTCTAGGTACTAACTGGAACACTTTAAATATATTTTGAATTCATTGAATATAGACTGTAACCCTATAAGAACTATTATTATTCCCATTTTACAGATCAGCAAACTCAGGCACAAGAAAATCAACTTAAAGTATTTGCTTACAGGCAGATCATTAGTAATCGGTGGACCTGGAATTGCGAATACATTCCTAATTTCAGCTTCGAAGTCCATGATCTCATTTGCTGATTGACTGCCTCCTCATTTAAGTGCAAATTTACCTGGAAATTACAAAAAGAGAAGAAAAGAGTTTGAAGATCTGCAATCATTTTTTAAAATTCTTAAAGAGTCTTTAAAAATGCTACTTTGATTCACGAACTCCACATGACCTGATTTCTTTGATTTCTTTTTCTTTTATGAGGCTAAGTGAAACTCTAGAAAATAGGACATGAAGTACCTGATACCAAAATATTAAAAATTTTTTACAGAGATTTCTTCATGTTATATCAAGAACTTGTGGACAGCAAAAGTACTTTAATATGTTTTGCAAATTAACTTTAAATCCCAACCATTTTAAAATCCTTTTTGAAGTGATTTTGAGAATTTTTCATCACATTAACAACTGCACAGTTAATAAAAATCAATAGAAACACTTTTACTGCTTGTACCCCAAAAGCATTTTTGGCTTGGATGATTTTCCTAGGATGCTTTATACTACTGTTGAATTTAAGTACTAGCTTATTTTTTATCCAAGAGGGTAAATATCAACCAGGTATCCACTGGTTGAATGGTACAAGAGTCTGCTTGTGTTAGAGTGCTATGCAGTTTATAGGTTAATGAAAGTGGTTGTCAGGGAAGCCATTTCATAATTTTTCTTATACTTCTGATAGTAATCTTCAAACAACAGTCCTCAAGCATGAAATTGGAGACTTACTCACATTAGCCACTCGTCTCAGTATAGCATCAGAGCTAATTTGCATCAGCTGTCCAGAACCTACTTAGAATCTAGTAAACTCCATTCATGCAATCTTCCATTTATTGCTAATGGAAGAAGTATCTATTTCTTAAAAGGTAGCATTCTGGTGCTATCACCTATTGTCTAGAGGAAAAGACAGAATGCAGACATGGTTGAATAACAACTAATGTGATAATAAGTCCCTGGGCATTTTATGCATTAGAGTTTGGATTTAAGAGACTTGAAGAATAAGGGCGGGCAAGGTCTTTAATTAAGGAGTCAGCTGTGAACTGAAGGTGCATCACAAGGATTGGTAAGTGAAAATGCAGATCAAATTATTTGTGAAATAGTATTCATTATATGGAAATCCTTGGAAAATGTACTTTCAGAAAATAGAACCACCTATTATGTAGAAGACAAGAAGTGGAGACTCAGATCACTGTTTTCAAAAATTGTATCATTGGAGAAACACATTGGAAAGAAGTAGCAAACAGCAAATTCTTAATAATGTATACTCAAAAGGTACATCCAAGTATGTGCACACATGCACGTGGACACACACACACACACATTGAAGTCTACATCACACTGAAAATTGAGATCCTTTTGATCCCCTTGACCATTTTCTCTACATTATTAATTTGATAGTTCTCTAGTCTTGAAATCTTTACTTTCTCATTTTTGCTCTCAGGCAGTATATGAATATGACCCACTGACTTTTCTTCTGCAGTGTTTTAGAGAAATCTTTTACTTTTATTTTCCTATCTTTCCTCCTCACTTAGTTATTTTTGCTTCATACCAGGAATTACTTTTACCAATTTCAGTCATGTTTGCTTATATACATAGTCTTTTTTTTGTTTTAAAATAATCCTGGAGGTAGATATTTTTACCTGAACACTATTATCATTCCATCATTTCTATGCTCAAGTACCTATAGTGACAAGTCTGAACACTTATGCTGAATTTTTATGGTTTTTCCTTATCTCGTTATTTCAAAGCACAACTACATCTCCACATCTTTTGTTTCTAGACTCATTCATCTGAATCAATCTAAACTATCTTCAATGAGTATTACATTGTAAATATTGTGTTTTCTTGAATTTGGATTTCATGTCATTGATGATGTCCCTTGGATAGTCTAGAATAATTGTGACCAGGAATTTGAGAGATTTATGAGTGAGAGGTTTTAGAATTATATTTATTTTCCTTTCACTTTAAACCTTGCAAGCTATTTCCTACTTTGCTATAAAGTTTCTCTCTCTTTTTTGTAAAAAAAAAAAGGAGGCTAAATTAAACTTTAACTGATCAGTATTGTTGGGTATCAGTGTTTTTATCTGGATGAAGTTGCCACATCAACTGAGGTTTCTTTGTCATTGCGGGCTCAGAAATGGGAAGCATAGTGGTTGTGTTGCATACGTTTTTCATAGCCAATAAACTACATTTCAATAGTCCTGCGAGTTTAAAATTTTCACACGTGAGATGATGCAAGGTAGAAATATGAGCGCTCTTTATTTATTGATAGATTTCCTGACATGGACTAAATTGCACTTTAGAATCATTGCAAAAAATAGAAGGAAGAAAAGGAAAGGAAAGGAAGGAAAGAATGCAAAGAAAAGATGGAGGGAACAAGATAGGAGGAAGAGGAGAAGGATAGAAAAGAAAGAAAAAATGAGAAGCAAAAGACAATGAAAATATTTTGAATAATAGTTGTTACTTTGTAGAGGTGAAAGCAATTCTCCAATATTATTCAAGTTTTCTTTAGTAA
Source organism: Hystrix cristata (assembly GCA_004026905.1). NCBI lineage: Eukaryota > Metazoa > Chordata > Mammalia > Rodentia > Hystricidae > Hystrix > Hystrix cristata. The sequence continues at coordinate 14,511 of PVJO010027866.1, forward strand.
TATTCAAGTTTTCTCCAATGTTATTGTTTGAATTTTCTTGATTATTTAAGAAATTAATCAAGTTTCTTTGAGACTATATAGACTAAGCCGTCTCAAGACACATGGATTGTTTGATGAGGCGAGGCTGGATTTATGCAAGTCCCTTGTTTACCCAGGAATGCAGACATTGGCATTAAGAAATAAGATAGTCTTTACTATTCTAGTGTATTTTAATTTACAGTTCTGCCTTAAGCAATGTTTCAAAAGCTTATTTCAAGATCTCTAAACAAATGAACAAGAAAATAATACTTTGTGGTAGCAGTCTGCATTTCATATATATATGCATATATATGTATATTGCATGATTGAGAGTAAGTATTGTTGGACAACTGAAAAAAGAATAAAAGTGATGATGTTTTATTTATTTAGGATCTGTGTGAATAGCAGAAAGTAAATTGGACTTCTGGGAAAACAACCTTGAAAAAATGTAAGCCAGATTGTGATGACATCAAAACTTGAGTGCTAGTAACATCAAAGAAGACATTCCTCTTTTTCAAATATAATATTCGTCAAAATTTCTTTGATTTGAAACACACTTGTGCACTAGTGCACAGTGCACAATAATCTGCTCAACTCCAGATTAGGGTGTAAATTTGTCTTGTTTCTATCCCTCTGCCTGTGCACATCGAAGGCTAGTGTTTTGTTTGCTCTTGCAAACATTCCTTGACAAAAATGAATAAACAAACAAACAAACACACAAAAACCCCCCAAACAATGTTAATTGCATTGCCACACTCGTGGTACTCACCGGAAGTCTTATTTCCCCATCTCAGGACAAACTCAGAGCCTCTGATATCATGGAAGTGTGTCCATTCACTCTCATAAAAACTGGTGTAAATTACAGTTGTGACTATCATTTGCTTCTGAAAGTAAAGTTCTGTTAAATAAAACAGCATGGATTAAAACAATATGTATCAATTTCATCTTAAGGTAAAACTCAATAAAATAAAATAGTGGAATTGAGCTGGAACACATGCTAGCTCTGTAGTATGAAACTGTTTCTTAGTTTCTATCCACATATTTGCAACCTCAGTTCATGACGTTTTCTCAGTGTTTATGCTTTTTCTCCATTCAAACAACATGATTTTCTGATAAAATGAGTTAAAATTTAGATTGTGTGTGTGTGCGTGTGCGTGTATGTGTGTGTGTGTTTACTTGGTGGAGATTTAATGCCCTGAGAATTTATGGGAGAAATTCAACCACATACAATCACTGGGAACATAGACTATTTCATTTGAGAGTTGTGTATACTCTCTGTGACTTTACAAATAACTATTATAACAGGTTTTCATTTCATCATATTATAACGTTAGGAAAGTGAGTACACTTTTATGTGCTCTACTTCATATTTTAATTTCATTTCCTAAAACTTTTTACTCTGCAGATATAATGTTTTCAAGGTGAATTTCTTTGTAATTTCAAACGTACAGCCGTATTTGCAATTTCCCTTAAATAATTATCACTGTTCAAAAAGTAGGAAAATTTGGATAGTGATTCTTTTGGCAAAAGAGTTGCTAGTCAGTCACTGAAAGAGTCTATGATGCTAGCAGGAATTTTTTATTGAAGAGATGCTAGATTCTGAAAAGGCTTAAAAGAATAACAAGAGAAACCATCACTATTCAAATCATCTTATTTGTTAGTATTGGTTGTTCTGTCTCTTAAAATATTGGGCCTTAAGTGCAATTTAGACTTTCTCAGGCTATAAGATAAGCAATGAATCATTCCTATCGGTTGAACACATAAACACACACATGCACGTACGTGCACACACACACACACACACACACACACACACACTTTGTTACAGCTTCACACCAGGAGGTTTGACACTTTCTAATTCAATACACATAATCCATTTAGCCTATTTATGAAATTCACAAGTAGATACCCTCTTTTTTTTTCTGTTGCCTTCACTGTCTTCAATCAGACCATGAAAACAAAGATACAGTAGAACTCATTTTCTCATTATTGATTTCATGCACCAGCTGCCAGCTGTTTTAGCTTATTCTTTTGTTTAACCCTCTGGACAAGTTTTAGAAAGTACTTTTCTTTGACCATCTGTTAAATACGATTGGTTTAATAATTGAAGACTCACCATCCCTTTCAAAGAAACATAAATGTTGCTATGCAGCTGAGATATCAGCATTTTGGATTCAAATAGAGAGACAGGTTTCATTCCATTTATCAGTATCAAATACTTTGGGACACTGGTACCTTATGCTTTATTTTTTCCTTTCCCAAAGAATTTATGCTAATGGAAAAAGTTGCTGAAAATCTACAACGTAAGTTTTCTTTTTAAAGTCTTATTTTGTCCCTCACCTTTTGTCTAGAGTTGTTTTAGATTAACATTTAAACCTGATGTCAGCTCATTTTATGAATATGCAAGTAGGTTTTGAACATATATCCAGGAAGGCACTTCAACCTGATGCACTCTAATGACCACACATTTTAATGAATGCAGATATATTTCCAACTATAATCAGGCTCATAGTATCCATTTGTAGCACTGTTTACAAGTCAGCATTCTACCATCTGTCTTTTTCTTAGTTGAAGGTTAGCTCAAAATCAAGGAATAAACCTTCAGATTCTTACAATCTTGGAATGTAGCTAAAATTGACATACTTTACCATTAGGCTTATGAATGATGCTGTTTCTTATTTTTCTCTATTCAGTATGATAGACCCATAATTTGTGATATTGACAGAGGAAGTGTAGGTTTTTGATCTTGAATATTAGAGGTGTACTTATTGGGAGATAAATAAGAGACATCAAACAATTATCGTGTGTGACATCACAAAATTTATTCAGAGGTGAAGATGGATGCAACCTCAGTTTGAACTGGTGTTTAAGGGTCTGGTTAGATTTAAACATTCAAATGATTTCTTTCCACTGCTTAGAGTGGTTTTGAAAACATGTTTTTATACAACAGTCTACTCTCTGTTTCCTGTGTAATTTGGAACTGACCTGTAAAATTATATTTATATAAAGGGTAAAGAGGTATATTTTATTTTTTATGTCATTTCTATAATATACTAATGCAGGGACAGAGGAGTTGGCATTAAAGCTAAGTTTTTAAAGATAATTAGAATTTGAGCTCCTTGAATAGTAAGCTAGGCCTATAGAATATTAATGGAGTTTTCATTTTTAAAACTTTCAGATTCAACTCTAAAATGATAAGTCTAGGTCACAGAGCTAAGGTTGAATAGCTAGTGGGAAGTGGAAAGTCAGACATATTAATAGGAGGTACCATATTATAATAATATATATGGTATTATATTGGGAAAGGGAAGAAAATGTCCAAATGGGAAAGGGAACAAGGGAGGGGGAAAGGAACAGAGGGACAAGAGAAATAAGAAATGGAAGGAAAAAATGGAAACAAAGTTTTTGTAAATAGAGAGGGAGGAAAGAGTGAGGGGAGGGGAGTGGGGAAAAAAGAAGCAGCAAGATATATCATGTACAGGTACAAATCCCCTGTGATGAATGTTATCACTATGTACATCTAAAATGTACCATTAAAATAAAATTTTAAAAAAAGGGTAATGTTTTGTTATTATGTAGATGAAGCACACTTACATATTAGCTAATAAATCTATTAGTGGTCAATGACACCATTTCCAAAATGTCTAAGACTTCTAAAGATGTTCCGTAGTTTTTGTCAGTGCTGTTATACCCTATAAACCCATTAAAAATCTGAATTCTGCCTTAAATTAAAAACCAAGTAGATACAGACAAAATTTATATATAATATATATTACGCACACACACACACACACACACGACAAAAGTAGTTTCACATGAAATGCCACCTGTGAACCTGTGAAACTGTACTTTAAAAACAGCCATCCTCCACAATCTGTGACATTCTGTATTATTCTAGAGTTCATATTTTTATAATATCATTAGACCAGGGAGATGAACCTTAAGCTTGTATGGTGACATAGAAGAATAAAAAGAAGATAAGAAAATTTTAAATTCAGATTTTAGCTGATCATAATGACTTCTGCTTGCCTAAGTGCACAAATTCAATTCTTCTGTTTATTTTAGATTTTTGTGATTTAAGATTGTTTTCCTCAATTAAATATTCATCATATATGTGACACCCAGAATAATGCACTATACACGTATATATCTATTGTTCCTTTAGGCCCTATGAAGCTCGGCATAGCAATAATGTAAAATCATATGCTTCTGTACCATTATCACTGAATGATCCATTTTCCAAGGGAGCATTTCTGCCTGTACTGTGCACTTCCATTCTTTTGTACATGTTTTTATTAAACACTGTAGGTCTGATATTTGATCTTCTAAGGATTTGTTTCATTCTGTTTACAATTATCTTGTTGAGGATTTTTGCATCTATGTTCATTGAGGAAATTGGCGCATATTTTTCTCTTTTGGTTGACTCCTTCTACAGTTTGGTATCAAGGTAATGCTAATATCAAGGATGATTATGGCAGTGTTCCTTCACGTTGAAGTTCATGGAAGAGTTTGAAGAACTTTTTCCTGAAGTTCTGGTAAAATTCTACAGTGAATCCCTGGATCTTGGACTTTTCTTAGTTGATAG
>PVJO010027867.1:0-19090 GCA_004026905.1 Hystrix cristata
TGCACATCCAATTAGTAAAAAAATTTTAGCACGTGCTCCAAAAGTATATATTTATATAATACACTAAAATTATATATAAAATTATACATAATTCTAAATTACATATAAAGTACTTATATAAAAACTATATTATATATACATATCTTTTACTCTATGTATTAAATATTGCTCAGGTTTAGTGATTTTATTAAAAATAGAAAGTTTTAGCGGCTGGGGATTTAGCTCAAGTGCTAGAGCACTTGCCTAGCAAGCACAAGGTCCTGAGTTCAATCCCCAGCACCTGCCCACCAAAAAAAGGAAAGTTTTATGCATTTGCTTATTTATGACGATACTGGGGACTGAACTCATATACTAAGCATGTAGTCCACTGAGCTACATCCCCAGCTCAAAAAGAAGTTGGTTTTTTTTTTTTTTTTTTTTTGGTGCTGGGGATCGAACTCAGGGCGTTGCGCTTGCAAGCCAAGCACTCTAACCACCGAGCTAAATCCCCAGCCCCTCAAAAAGAAGTTTTAACATGTTCGTCTATTCTTACGGATCATGCTGCCTCATGACACTTTGGAGACTACTGGTTTCTATCATCCTTAATGACCAACACTAAGACACTATGAATAATTCGAAATTTTGAGATTTTCCTTATTTTTCAATTGAATTCAAAATTTAAACCTTTAAAGCACTATTTCTTTCATCGGTCATTTGATAATTGTTTAATCTAAGAATCCAGTGATTTAGATCACAGAGTAACAGATATCAAATTAGTAGCTACTTAGTTTTAGAAATACTTACTATAGTATATAAATACAATTTATAAATCTGTAGCCTGAATGTGAAATTAAATATGTCTCTAACATACCTAATACTCTGACATGGATAGTAACCATAACAGACTATTAAAATGCTTTGATTGTGAAAATAAAGAGACTTTCTATTGCTTCTTCTCACCTACTGCATACAGGTACTTTCTTGCTTTCTTTCGAGGTCGAATTTTAGATGTCTGCAGAAAAGTACAAAATTTGTTCTCTTTTGGAGACTTGGATACTTCACAGTACTCTTTCAAAAGTGTTTGCAATGCAACACGAAGATTAAAATCAGATACTCCTAAAGCAATGTTTAAAAAGACAATGTTTTAAGGAACTTTTAAATACTATTGATGTATTTTGATAAAAACACATTCAGAAATCAATAAATAAAAATTCATTGCTACTGAAAAATATATTTTACTTAAATTTATCAAAAATTGTTTTTAAAAACACGCTTCACAATATTAAATTTGAAAACACATATATAAGAGTTTCAAATAAAGAGGACATGGCAAAACAAGATTATAATTATCTAAAAACATTTTAAAAAGTCAAAAACTCCATGCTTACAGCCTAATCTACTTGTAGAAGACTAAAACTAGATCCTTGTCTCTCACCTTGCATAAAAATCAACTCAAAATGGATCAAAGACCTAGCTATAAGATCTGACACTGAAACTGCTAAAAGAAAACAGGAGGAACACTTGAAACCACAGGCACAGGCAAAGACTTTCTGAACAGGACTCCAATAGCACAGGAAATAATAGCAAGAATCAACAGATGTGACTACATCAAATTAAAAAGTTTCTACACAGCAAGAGAAACAGAGTGGAGAGACAGCCTACTGAATGGGAGAAAATCTGTGCCAGGTACTCTTCTGACAGAGGATGAATATCGAGAGTCTAGACCAGCAGTGGCACACATATGGCACTTGTGCTACAGTGGCTGTAGCCACTGTTTCAATGGCTGTTTGTACCATTGAAAACTCTAAAAGGTTTGCCATCACTGGTCTAGACTATATAAAGAACTCAAAAAACTTAACACCAAAAAAAAAATCAAATAGCCAAATAAATAAATGGGCAAATGAACTGAACTGATACTTCTCAAAAAAGGAGTACAAGTGGCCGATAAGTACATGAAAAAATGCTCAACATCTTTAACCATTAGGGAAAAGCAAATCAAAATGACATTGATGCTGGACGTGGTGGCACACATCTGTAATTCCAGCACTTGGGAGGCTGAGGCAAGAAGATCACCTCAAATTTAAGGCCAGTTTGAACTATATAGTGAGACCCTGTCTCAACCACCCCCCAAAAAAGAATTAGAGTGCTGTTGGCCATGTGTTCAATATTATTAAGTTAACAATATATGTTAAATAAGGTAACTATTGCAAATAACGATCAACTATATATGTATTAATACAAAATATCACTCAGAAAAACCTACAAAATTCTGTTAATACTGCTAAGAGTGAAGAAAAACTAACAATCTGTTATTTAATTTCTTTGCAGAATTACATCTTTGATGCATAACACAGTATTTAATTTGTAATAAGATCATTTATAATTCAGTCACGACCTAATGTTTCAGTGCAAGACAACAGTAGAAACATCAATTCAACAGCAAATCCTAAAACCAGATCTAAAAATTTTTTAAAAGGGTTTTTATATTATAATTTTTCTAATGTAAGGATAATTTTTTTGAGGTACTCGGGATTGAACCCAGAGTCTTCACACTGAGCTACATGCCCAGCTCTTTTTATTTACTTTACATTTTATGACAGTTTTGTTTAGTCACTAAATTGTCTAGGCTATGCTTAAACTTGTGATCCTCCTGCCTCAGCCTCCTAGAGTGCTGGGATTCTAGGTATGAGCCATGAAGCCTGGCTAAAGATAAATATTTTTTACACTGTGGTGAAAATATTTCCAGAAAGAAGTTTAAAATTGGGGCTAGAATCTGGGTGCAATGGCACACACCTGCAATCTCAGATACTGGGGAGGTTGAAAAGGAAGGACCACAAGTTCAAGGTCAGCCTGAGCAAAGATCCTGTCTCAAAATAAAAAATAAAAAGGGCCAGGGATGTAGCTCAGTGGTGCAGCACTTCCCTAACATGTGGAAGGGCCTATATTTGATCCCTAGTGCTACAAAAAAAGTCTAGAATCTAATGATGATTCGAAGGCTACTTGGAAGCTCTTGATATATCAATTTAAACTTCATGTGACAGTGAAAGAGGACTCATGGCATTTTCTGAGTTTTAGCTTTGTTCTTAGTAAATGCATTCTTCTCAAATGTTAGGTTTTGCTGACTATTTTAGAATGGTAAGAGAAAATTTTATACAAGAGTAACTATTGTACTATCAACAATAGTTAGCAGTGTTAACTCTGTCAGTAATTTCATCTGTAATACTTTTCTTTCTTATTAATTTCAAGGTACATAAATATTGACTAAAATAATGACTAAAATAATGAGTATAAATACTACTGCCCACCCACAAAAGTTATATCTTACATATAGTAATCGCGCAATGTAAGTGTCAAAAATGAAAATAGCACATTTTAGAGAAAAGCCACTTGGTAATCCACTAATTTGATGTGCAACTAAAAAGTTAAAGTTACCTTCTATATACTTTAAAAGTCTCTGAGGAGGTAATAAAGGGAATCGAATTGGGTCAAGCACTTCCACCACATGCTTCCTTCTCTTTCCCAGATCTTTCAGAATCCACTGCATTGCAGCTAAGAAGACCTGGTATTCGTCCTCAATGCTAAGCTCTTCACTTCGTAGAATTCTGATCAGCTGATCTTTTGTAAGTGCCAGGAACTCTTCCCCGCTATGAACCTCCAAGAAATGGACATGAATGTAGTTTTCTGTGAATTCTAAAAGATCATGGCAGGCAATCTGTTCAGAAAACTGGAAGATCCCAATGCAGTTCAGTGGATCAATTTGTCCTTTCAGAAATTCACAACAAAGATTAACAACTTCAGTCAATTGCAGCATGTCAGCTGCAACAATCAACTCCTGAACATTATTCACACCTATATTCACTGTACCTAGGGAAGCAGGGAGACAAAATAGCCAACAAAATTAAAACACACATTTGGCTTACCATACTAAAATTTTACTTGATTTCACTAGCAGTTTAATGTTTGTTGAGTAGGCAGAAGTATAAAGGCAACAAAGTATTTGCAGAAGGAGGACAAAACTTAATATCTAACATTCACGGAATACTTACAATGAACCAGACACAGTATTAAATGCTTTACACACTCAGTTCACCATCACTACATCCCATATAGTGGCTATTATTACTTATTATCATATCAAGGAAGTTTAAGTAACTTTTCTCCATGTTATATGGCTAAGCAAGTTGCAGGGTAGGGACTGACATTGAAGTGCATTCTGAGGAATTCAGGAGAGTAAAATAGGGTCCCTATCTTCGATTACGACATAGTACCATACAATGTTTAGTTTTTATTATCGGGTATAACTAAGGTTCTATAAGACATGAGAAGACATTAAATATTTAAACTACATACACTGCTTTCTTTCCAAACAGCTTCATTTTTATATTACATAATGACTTCGGGAGCACATCAAATAGCCAGTTGTATGTAGAGGAGGAACTCACTGTAATTCTACATAATAAGGATAAACTCTACTTAGTTTTATACTTTCCCTTTATTTATCCCCTTTTTAACAATCACTCCCCTAAACTACTTGTCCAAAGTTTGTTTTACTGATTAGATTTACGAAGTCTATTAAAGTAAGATTTGCCCCCTCTGGATTCCCAATGTTTAGCACATATTAGATGTTCTAAATTTTTTTTTAATGAATGAATGGCCAAAGAGATTGGGGTGAGAAGAGGAATATGGCTCAAGGAATGCAAACTGGGGCTTTTCCAAGAGTATAAAAACTGTAATCCACACAAGACACAGTAGTACATGCTTGTAATCCCAGCTGAGGCAGGAGAATTTCACGTTCAAGCCCAATTTAGACAGTTTAGTGATTTAGCAAGACCCTGTCTCAAAAATAAAAGAGTAAATAAAAATTGAAAAAGGGTTCAATCAATGTGAAGGCTCTGGGTTCAATCATCCCCACTACGTAAAAAAAGAGAAACTCCAGTAAGGGAGTAAATGGTAGTTTGTTACAGAGAAAACTGAGATTAGACTAGTACTACAATTAAATGACAGTTCACTACGAATCTGGATAAAGTAAGATCATGGGTGGCATAAGAGAGCTAAATGACTACTATTGGATGGCTAGTGCTAGGAGTTGCTTGAGATTAATAAAAAGAATGCCCTACAATTTAAAAAAGATCTCAGAATTCCCAAAGATTTTTCACATTTAACCTTCACACAAACTATAAAGTGCTAAGATCCCCACCTTATAATCCTCAGCCCTTTTTATGTTTTATTTTGAGACAGAGTCTCCCTAAATTGCTAAATTGCTCAAGCTGGGCTCAAATGAGATTCTGCCTCAGCCTCCCAGAGTGCTAGAATTATAGGTATGTACCATCACACCCAGGTTGCTCATTTCTATTTTGTAAATACTGAATCTGCATTACCTATAAAGTTCTGTGAAGGGATAGACCATATATCTTATTTACTGTCATATCACTACCACCTCACACAAAAAAGTATTCAGTTGATGCTAGGCATGGTGGTGCACAACAGTAATTTCAGCACTTGGGAGGCTGATGCAGGAGGATCACTGCAAGTTCAAGACCAGTTTGAATTACAAAGTGAGACTCTGTCTCAAAAAAACCCCAAAAAACTATTCAGTTGATATTTGGAAAAAGAATGAATGATTGACTAAAGTTAAATGCAAAGTGCCAGGCCCTGGGTTTGAGCCCCAGCACCAATCAATCGATCAATCAATCAATAAATAAAGTTAAATGAAACATCCAGTATCATACAGCTAATCAGTAGCAGTGCTAGATCTCAAACCCAGGCCATCTGAATCTAAGTGAAGTGCATAAAAATCTGAGATGAGAAATACATATTAAAATATATCAGAATTGTGAATGGTTGATAAAGAATAACAAATCCACTGGGCGTGGTGGTACATGCTTATAACTCCAGAACTCAGGAGGCTGAAGCATGAGGATTACCATGAGTTCAAGTCCAGCCTGGGCTACATAGTGAGTTCAAGGCCAGCCTGAACTACATAGGGAGATCTTGTCTCAGAAAAAAACAAACAAAACTCCCCCCAAAAACAAAGAATAACCAAGCCAGGTGTGGTGATACACAGCTGTAATCCTAGGTATTACCTATGGAGGCAGAGGAAGAAGGATCACAAATTCAGGCCAGCCTAAGGATTAAGATTGTCTTGAGATAAAAAATAAGAGGGCTGGGGATATAGCCCGATGATTAAGTGCTTATCTAGCATGCCCAAATCCCTAGGTTCAATTCCCACTACAGTTTAAAAAAAAAAAAAGGGAATGACAAACAAGTCCAAAGGAGAAACAGTTTGATGCAACTGTGCCCTGCTGCAAATTACATTTCTTAGCTTCCTTTGCAGATTGGGTAATTTTTTTTTTTTTGGCTTCTTTTCTGAGACAAAGTCTTGCTATGTAGTCAGCCTGTCCTTGAACTTCTTACATAGTCCAGGTTAGCCTCAAACTTGTGATTCTCCTGTCTCAGCCTCTCAACTACTAGGATTATAGGCACATGCCCCAACACTCAGGTAGCAGTGAACTTTTAATTGAGTCTAGCCCACAGGATTCAGGCAGCAGCTGCTGGTAAGAGTAACCAGAAAAGCTTAAAAAAAAGGGTGTGTGTATGGCAGGCCCTTTTGCTTCTCCCTTCCTTCTTCTACTTATAATCAAGAGAGTAGAAGCTACAAGCTACAGATGGTGGAACAAAATACTGGAAGAATATTACAGGTGTCACTATGTATTATATACGGAAACTTAATGACATAAAGTTGCCGCATCAGTCTTGAACTGCCTACTGTCTATTCATTTTTATGGAAAAATACTCTTTTCCAGTTAAGCTATTTTACATCTATTTCTTGCAGCCAAATGCTACTCTTAATTGATACTCATTTTGCCTTAAATGTCAATCTTTTAGAATGCTATTTTAGCCTGGATATGCCCAGTAGCTTTTATTTCTCTCTATTTTTACCATCTCTTACTTCTCTGATGGAAGTGCTAATCACCACCAGTCTGGTGAAGATGCCATGAACAGTCTCTTTTACCAAGTATCTCTTGTTGATGTAGGATGACATAGGCAGAATAGACAACCTGTGGCATTTCTTCCATTTTTATACAGATCAACACTAAATCCATGGATTAATCCACATAAGTTTATACTTTTTAAATAAATGAAGCAGAAAGGATTTATGAAGTAGTTTAATTAGCTCACACAAGTCATTTGGAACAGTGAGGTCCAAAACTCCTCAATGTGAATTTGTACATAAGCCAATAGGCAAGATGTGTATTGCTTTTAGTAGATAGAAGATAATCACTGTAATACTCCCCAAATTAAGGTTATCACTATTTTCTGAAATTTTCCAAAAAATGAATAGAAAACAACAGAATGAAAAGAAATTACTTTTTATCATTTTCCAGATTTAAATACCATGCATTAAAAATATATCTTTAAATATTTTAAGTCAATAAAAATATCCTTTATTGGGCCACATAATTATTTTCCACCAAGCTATTTCTTAAGAAGAATATACATAGTATATATTCAAAACTTGATCAAATAGTCTTGGTTTTCAAACACTTTTTTCTGATTATAAGAGTAATATATATTCACTATGGCAAAAACTTTAAGTCAGAAAAATATAAAAATAAAAATGAAGACCACACGTTTTTTCCATATACAGACATACATCGCATTAACACTTTAGTGTTATTTCTTTCAGACCTTTTTTCTATGCTGCATATCATTTAAGACAATACATAGTCCTTGTAAGCATTTTCTGTCATTAAAACTCTTCAAGGCATTTAAAAAATAAAAGTTAACCCTAAATATAAATGCATGCTAATGATAAATATATTTAGGGAAAAGGAGTAAAATAAGAGTCTTCCATATTTCAACACCCATAAACACTCTTAATATTCTGATCTCTTTCTCATGCTCAAATAGAAATGATTTTTTTCTAAATTGGGTTATTGATTTGTTTATTTGCAGTACTGGGAATTGAACCCAGGGCCTTCACACTGAGCTATACCTCCAGCAGCCCCCCCCCCCCTTTCGAGCCCAGGCTGGGCTCAAATTTGCAAACCTCCTGTCTCAGCCTCCCAGAGTGCTGGGATTATAGACATGTACAATCATGTCCAGCTTTCTGGGGCTGTATTTATATTCTGATTTTTTTCTTTTACGTATATTATGTACATTCTTGTGTGATAAAGTATATGTTTATAGACACATATTTAATTATTTGCAAGATCTAAGAAATATTCCATTATATATACATGCATAATAATTTAACCACATAGCCTACTGAGGGACAATTAGATTATATCCAATTATATACTATTATAAATAATATTACGATAAGACTGTGGTTCATAAATACATGCCTGTATCATTAGTTCATTGGTTAGAATTACTAGAAAGGTCGTGTTGAGTCAAAACTTTTTGCTGGAAAACATGGTGTGTGCCTGTAGTCCTGCTACATTAGAGGCTAAGGCTGAGACTGAGGGGGGAAGATTGCTTGTACTAAGGACTTTGAAGCCATCCTGGGCAATGCAGTGAGATCCCATCTTAGACAGAGAGAATAAGAAAGAGAGACAGAGAGAGAGGGAGAGAGAGAGAGAGATTTCGAAGTCTCATGGTAATGTGTTACTTGTAAATTAGATCAATTTCTGATCCTACCACACAGTACAAGAATGACCACATCATCCTTCCCTCCAAGCTCATAGAACATACCTGTATAAATGAAATCTAGAAGTAACTGAAAGATTTCAGATTCAATTCCTAGAATCTGTACAACATCTTTTGAGGATTCTTTCATTCCTCCAGTAAACAAAGCTGCAAAGTATGGACTACTGGCAGCCAAGACCAGCCGATGAACATTAAAAGTTTCCTTCCCAACTTGCAGCTGCACATCACAGAAATGCTGTCCATTTCTCATTTTATTTATCTGGGCCAAAATGAGTTGGGCATGTTTATCTGATGAAAATGGACTATCAACAGCCTTGGGACAGCCTTCATTAGCCATGATGATCACAGATTAATTAAAACCACTATTGTCCATAATCTGCTCCTACCCTGAAAAACAAAACAAAAAACAGATCAAAGAACATATTTTTATGTATATTTTCTATTCTCATATATAGGAAACATACCCTATGCTTACAATTCACTTAGGGACATAAAATATACATTAAGGAAGTAAGCACTCAATTATTGGTATTTCTATACAGTTTCAGAGAGGTGAATAAGTAGTGGGGGCTAAAGTATTTGGAGAATGCTTTACAGAAAAAAATGGAACCCAAATTAAATACTAAAAGATTGATAGTATTAAGGTATAAGAATTCATAAGCCTTTCTGAGTAAAGGAAATAAAGTACAAAGGCAGATAGTAGATTTTGTACCCTATAGTAAGGAAGTAGGCATCACAGCTAGAATGAACTTCAAAAATTAATTGTGATCAGTTAAGTCCCTTGTGATCAGTTGAGTTCCTGATGGGTAGGGGCTGTCTTTCATAGCGACAGCACCAATCTCTAACATACATTAGCTTTTCAAATGTTTGTGAAATGAATGAGTACAATGAGAAATAATAATAGCATAGGTCAGTTTTTTTAACTGTTAGCTTTTTCATATACTATCTCTTTATTTTCTTTTTTTTTGGTGCTGGAGATCAAACTGAGGGCCTTTTGCTTGCTAGGCAAGTACTCTAACCACTGAGCTAAATCCCCAGTCCCTTCATATACTATGTCAATTGCAATAAAATATCTACTTAAAATCCTTCAATTTAAACCAGGCATGTTGACACATGCCTGCAATCTGAACACTCTGGGAGGCTGAGGCAGGAAGATTGCAAGTTCAAACCCAGCTTGGGCAACTTAGAGATTTAGCAAGAGGTCTAAAAATAAAAAATAAGTAGTGCTGGGGATGTTGCTCAGCACCAAGGCCCTAGGTTCAACTCTAGTACTACCAAAAAAAAAAAAAAAAAAGGAGGAAATCCTTTAATTTACATACTTTCCTTAGCACACAAAGTCATTCTGTATCTTTGTTGTAATCCAAGACTCTGCTCAAATATAACTTTCTCCATGAACCCTTCTTTTCTCTCTTCTCTTGATTCAGTGTTGCTCTAAACTCACCTGTGTTGCAGCCTATATTATGCTCTACCTTATCAAATTCCCTGCCATTCTAATCCAAGTGAGTACCTGCACACACACATACAGTTCCTTGAAATACATCCTCTTACAGGCAGGGACTGTGTTTCATAGTAATAGCACCAGTTACTAGCATATATCGGCTTTCTCAATGTTTGTGAAATGAATGAGTACAATGCGAGATAATAATAGCCTACGTTGGTTTTTAAACTGTTAGCTTTTTCACCTACTATGTCAGTTATAATACTCACAATAATTAAGAAGTGAGAAGAAAAAATAATCTTACCCAGGATAAGACATAAAGAAACTGACACTCCAAGTTTTCCCAAGGACACCAAATTAGTATGATAGTCTCAGTATCTGAACTGAGGCCTTCTTACTCTAAATCCAAGGCTTTGGGGGTTGGAGATCTAGCTCAAGTGGTACTGTGCTTGCCTAGCAAGCGCAAGGCCCTGAGTTTAATTCCTAGAACCCAAAAATCAATCAATCCAAGGCCTTATCCATAATATCACATTTACATAGGAATTACTAGGCCTGGTTATAGAGAAAGGACTTTAAAGCCCAAGCACAGAAATTTGGACCTGAGTTTTAACAGATTTAACAAGAATAAAAGTGATAATAGCTGTATTTCAGAACTGTTTGGTTCTTCATGGGCATCAGCGAGGAGGTAATGAAGTCCAATTAAATAGTCTAACAGCTTCAGCAATGAGAATAAAAGGTATAAATTCAAGTTGTCTTTTTTTTTTTGTTTTTTTTTGTTTTTTTTTTTTTGGTGGTGCCGGGGATCGAACTCAGGCCCTTGTGCTTATAAGGCAAGCACTCTAATCACTAAGCTAAATCCCCAGCCCCCAAGTTGCCTTTTGAATTAAAAAAAATGAGTTCCTACAATATAAGAGATATGGAGATAATTAGCAGGAGAAGTCTAAGATGATCAGGTTTTGTAATTTAGGCATCAACAAAGAGAACTGGTACTAAGACTGACATTAGAAAAAAATGTAGGTGGAGGCTGACATTAGAAAAAAATGTTAAGTATAGCATTCACTGAAAGTCAAAGTAACAAAACTGATTATCGTGACTATGTAGGATTTAATTTATTAAGAAATTTGAGACATTCTGAAGTCCGTACTAAAATTTCACATCAGCATCTACATGTCAGTATCTTATATTTCGCATACAAATGCAAACAGTGTACTTGTTACTATAGAAATTCAACCTGCTGATATTAAACATGACATGGCCGTCAGATTTTTTTCTGCTTTAGATTTTTCCCTGTCAGCTGACTTTGGACCTCAGTGGTTTAATTGCTAGTACCTCCTATCCCCTACTTCAAGGCACCAGGCATAGCCACTGAGCTAAAATGCTGCCTCTCGCTACACGAGTTCACTAAATATCCACTCTGGTGGCAGACAGCAGAAATCCTAGTCGGTTACCACGATTCTCAGTAACTGTGATACTATCTCAGTGTCAGTGCAGTATCTCATTCCAAAAGGTGGCCTGTGCGTTGACCACATTTTCAAAACGGAAACAGCACAACCCCGGGACATTGCCTAGAGATGTAAAGGTCGTGTCTCAACAATCCCAAACCAGAAAGGCACATTTACAGGAAACGGCGGAGATAAGCAGAGGAACTAAAGAGAACCTGTGTTTGTGGTCTTGAATTCGCCGTCAGAGCGTATGGAGGTTGCTTCAGCAAAGGGTATCAATTAACGTCAAAAAACCCTTAAATTCTTTGTGCTTGGTTAGGGTCGGACCTAAAGCGCTATCCTTAAAGTACTATGATGCTAAAGGCGGATAACCAGTCCGGAGCATCGGAAAGCGCAAGGAAGGGATCTCAGACAAACGAGGGGGGCGCAGAGAGCCCGGGGACACAGCTCTCTGCTTCCCCAGCGAGACACGACGAGCAGAGGTCCAGACCAGAGGAAGCTCGGGAGAGACAAAACAGTTCGGCTGTCAGGGGCGCGCTGGAGGCGGCAAGAGGAACGGCGAGGAGAAACCACTACCAGAGGTCTTTGGCTCTCCTCCTCCGGGTCCCGAAAGCCAGACAGGGCAGAAGGGGACTCTCCCAACCCTGTCACGCACGCACCCGGGACGCAGACGCTCCTTACCCGCCGCTTCCCCTTCCCGCCGGGCCCCGCGCAGACCTTGCGCGCGTAGTCGTGACCCGCACGGCGCCGAGAGGGCGGGGAAAGCCGGCGGGGTGACGGGGCGGGGCGGTCCCAGGGGCTGCAAGCCAAATCCCGCCTGGGGACGCGCGGCTGCAGCCTTGCTCCGCGCGTGCGCAGCTCTCAGTGCCAGTGTTTGCAGCCGGGAGTTTGCGCTCGGCTCCCCGCGTGTCCCCGCCGACCTCTGCTGTCGCTGCCTGGAGCGGTCGGCTCGCCATATCCATTCTTTCCGCACCTGGGCGGACCACGGACACCCGTGTCAGACGCGGAGACGAACATCAGCACGGCGCTGCTTTGAAACCACTCTTACATCGTTTCCCGTGTATCTGCCTGAAGGAGCTCTGCATTGAAAATATACCTACTTTGAGGAGAGGGAGAACTCAGAACGCCTACTTGCTTTCTTGTTTTTTGTGTTTTTTGGGGGAGGTTGCTGGGGATCGAACTTAGGGCCATGAGCTTGTTAGGCAAGTGCTCTACTACTTGAGCTATATCTCCAACACCCCGCCCCCCTGCCTAGTTGTTTTGCTGTTGAGCCTCCTAACGTTCCACGTTAGTGGCTTTCAAACTTTTTTGGATCCCAGCTCATAGGGAACAAAAATGTTTTGTGTCAAACCCAATATCTCATGCCTGTATTTACACTTACTATCCACAATACACTCACTACGTGTCTACTTCTTTTCTGTTTTCATATCAAAAATTGCAAAAGGGACCTATGGCAGGAAACATTGTTAAAACCTAGAAAAGGGCAGAAGAGATTACTGGGTGTCAGTTCAGGGTATGGCTGGGCATTATCTGGAAGACACTGGAAAGATTTGAATTCACACCTCTCATTTTCTATTGACCAAGCTGTTTTACCGTAAAATGGATAGTATTTAAAATATGAGGTGTGACCGAAAAATGCAGTGAATGTTTAAATTTTAAAATTACTGTAGTGAAAGATACATTGCCCTTAATCCTTCTCAAAATACTGCACTTCAAACACACTTATCTAATTTGTTTGCCACTTTCTGAAGCAGTTCTGGGAGGCCTATTTCTTGAGTGTCTTTAGTTGTGCTGCTGTGGCTGCAGGAAAAGGTGCAAAATACCTTACGTAATCATTTTCACTTTGGGAAAGAGCCAGAAGTCACACAGCGCTAGATGGGGTGAATAAGGTGGATAACACACAGTATTTTTAGGGTTTTGAGTGTTTGTGTGTGTGTGTGTGTGTGTGTGTGTGCGCGCGCGCGCGCGCGCGTGTGCTGGGGATCGAACTCAGGGCCTTAGCGCTTGCGATGCAGACACTCTACACCTTGAGCTAAATCCCCAACCCTACCACAGCTTGTTTTTACAAGCCTGCTTTTAATTAGATGACATTCGTCCCATTTTATTAATACCCTCAGGGAAGACATACACACTGCTTCTGAAAGTAGCAAGAATGATATAAGTATGTGTGAAGCAAAGGGAATTATTTCGAGGAGGATTAATGGCAATGTATTTTTTACTGTTATGCATTTTAAAAATTTAGACATGGACCATATATTTTGATCAGCTGTTGTAACTTTTGTTCACCCGGTAGAAAAGATCGCCAAAACATTACATTTTATTGATATTAAATTAAACATTTTGCCTCTCTTATCAACTTTATACAACATTCCTATAAACCCTACTGGCTCCCTCATTAATTAAAGAGATAATAAAAATATTTGTTTATATTGTTTCGTATGTTATTGTTTTATATTTGTTTATATTTATTGTTATAAATAAGTGTTCATATTTATGTGAGTGTCATGATTTGACTTGTCAGAAAATTAAACTTCTGCACCATTAAAATTAATTTCACAATTTACTCTTGGGCTGGATTCAGCAACTGGAAAACCAAAGTTGTTTTAGAGTATATATCTTGGCACAGAATTGCTGGAACACAGGATTTGTGCATCTTCAATTTCATTAGAAAATACCTAACTTCTTTCCAAAAATGTTTCTTTCAACCTACATTTCCACAGCAGTGAATGAGGGTTCCCTTTCTGTCTTGGTAGCTTTTTTGTTGCTGGGCCAAAATATCCAACACCTACAAGTTAGAGGAGGAAAGCACACTCAAAAGTTAAAGGAGGAAGGGTGGCTTTTAGCTTACAGTTCATAGAGGTTTCAATCTACAGTTGGCTGGCTCCAAGGCAGTATGACCTGGCAGAGGAGAAAAAGTCCACGGCAGGGCAGGCAGGAGGCAGCAGCAACCCTCCTTTTCCCTTTATATTCCGCACAGGCTACAAGCCTTTTGGCTGGTGCCCCCCACATCCAGGATGAGGCTTCTGTCTTCAGTAAATCATTCAGCCACACCCAATTACTAATCTAGTACTACTTCACACCTTTAATCCCAGTATCACACACTCATGATCCAACCACCTCCCAAAAGTCCCACATATGAGCACATGAAGCTTCAGGGGCACATCCAGATCCGAGCCATAACACTTTCCGTGCACCCTTTCCAGCATTTAATATCATTAGATGTTTCAAATTTGTGTAATCTGGTAGGCATAAAATGGTATTTCATGTCTATTTCAATTTATATTCTTTATTAATGGGATTGTAAGATGATGCTTATGGGCTGCCATGGACCAAACTGTGTTCTCCTCCAATTCACAAGTGACACCCTAGACCTCAATATGATAGTATTTGATGAAAGGACAATTAGGTTTAGATGAGTGAGATCATGACTCAAGGGTGTTCATAATGGGATTACTACCTTTATAAAACACTAGATAGCTCTTTATCACCAATCTCCAACAGGAAGTCATATGAGCATGTAGTGAGACAGCAGCTGCCTACAAACCAAGAATTGTGTCAGAATGAAATATATCCTGCCTTGATCTTAGATTCCCCTCTTCTAGAATGGTGAAAAATAAATTTCTGTTGTTTAAGCCACCCAGACTATGGCATTTTGTCATGGTAGCCCATGCAGACTACAACATGAGCCAATGAGCTTTCTTTGTCTATAAAACGGCTATTCATTTCTTTTGTCCATTTTAAAAACTGATTTTTATTGATTTTTTTATTAAATATGTGGCCACCATATTCCTCTAATTTGTGATATGTCTATACCTTTTATTAAGTGTATCTTTTTGGGGGAGAGTGCTGGGGATCGAACTCAGGACCTTACACTTGCTAGGCAAGTGCTCTACCACTGAGTTAAATCCCCAAGCACTTAGTATATCTTTTGATGAACTCATGATTTTACCAATTTATCAGATTATTTGTTTTGTGCTTTTGATATGTGTTTAAGAAATTTGTTCCTTCCCAAAGTCATAGAGATGTTTTCTTAGATTTCCTCCTAAAAGTATTAAAGTTTCTCTTTTCATATTTAATTCTTTTTTTTTTTTTTTTTTGTGGTGCCGGGGATCAAACTCAGGCCCTTATGCTTACAAGGCAAGCACTCTAATCACTGAGCTAAATCCCCAGCCCCCCATATTTAATTCTTTAAATCACTCAGAATCAGTTTTCATGTATAGATTATGATAGGGATCCAATTTCTTTATTATTTTTTCTTTACCCACGTGTATATGTATATATCACAACACTATGTATTGAATAGTTCCTATTTCCTCACTGATCTTCAATGCCAGTTCTCTCCTACAGTATGTTTCCCTTTGGGTTGGGATCAATTCTCTATTTAGTTTCATTGGTCTATTTGTCCTTGCCCTACTGTTTTAGTTACTGTGGCTTTGTAATAAGTCTTGACACTTGGTACAATAGGATTTCCCATCTTGTTCTTCAACAGTGTCTTGGCTATTCCTGGCGTCATTGGTTCTTCCACACATATTTTAGAAAAAGCCTGTCAAACTTCACACACACACACACACACACACACACAAACACAGAGAAGGTAAAGTTTTTAATCAAAGTTTCAATAAATCTGTAGGACAATTTACAGAGAATCAACATCTTTATGATCCTGAGTATTCTTATTTATTTACAAAATTAAATTCTAGAAAAGGTTTAAGTTTTATAATTTTATCCATAAGGACTTTATCTATTATATTTATCCCTGATTACTTCTTTTTGTAATCGTATAATACATTAGTTGAGAAGAGTATTTTATATATATAAAAAAAGAGTGCATTTAATGTTTTTCATTGGGATACGAAAATGAAATCCACTTGTATACACTAATTTTACAGACAACCACCTTTCTTAATTTCCTTATTTCTATGATAAATTATGTATATAGTTTTTCAGAGTTTTCTATGTAATATCGAATCTGCACATAATGAAAGTTTTGCTTCTTTCTCTACAAACTTCATACTTCATATTTTTTTCTCTTGCCTTATGATATCTAGTGTGAGGTTGATTGTGGAAGCAGCATACTGTAGGAATTAATGCATATACTTTAGAGCCAAATGCCTCAGTCCAAAACCAGCCCTACCAGTCTGAGATCTTGATCAAACTACTTAACTTTTCTTGTAACTCATATTTCCCTATGTCTAGTTATTACACTTCATGTTGTTGTAAGAATTAAATTAGCTAACCTATGTGAAGAGCTTAGAATAGTACTTGATTGTTTATAGCTATTTAAAATTAATGACTTTTTAGAAGAAAAAAATAAAAAAACAAAAAAATAAAATTAATGACTTTTTAAAAACTGTAGTAATAGCAAGAATTCTTCTATAGTTTCTGACTTTAAATGTTTTGCCATTAAGTATAATGTCTGTGGTTTTTTTTTTTTAACAATACCCTTTTATTAGGTTAAGGAAGTTCCCTTCCAATCCACTTATTATTACTACTAATATTAGTATTACTACAATTAATAATAATGATAACACCTAACACGTATAGATTTTAGTATGCTCTGTGTGTGTGTGTGTGTGTGTGTGTGTGTGTGTCTGTATTTAACCCAGGGGCCTCTACCACTGAGCTACAGCCCCAGCCAACTTTTTATATTTTATTTTGACATAGGTTCTTGCTAAGTTACACAAACTGGCCTCGAAATTGCAACTCTGCCTCAGCCTCCCAAGTAGCTGGGATTACAGGAGTGTGTCACTGCACATGGCTTCTTTTTATTCTTGAATCAGTTTTTTAAATTTATGGTTTTCTAGAAACTTGTCATCTTTAAACTTTAAAACTCAATAGCACATAATAAAAATTAGATTATTTTAATAGTAATCTTTAAATTTTAATTTCTGCTGTGTCTATAGTTATGACTTCTTTTAAATTTCTGATATTATTTATTTTTGTTATTTTCCATTTTTTTTTCTTTTTTGGGGAGGGCTGCTGGAGATCAAACTCAGGGCCTTGTGCTCATTAGGCAAGTGTTCTAGCACTTGCAATAAAACCTCAACCCTTTTATTGTTTCTTTCTTTTTTTTTTAACAAGATCTCGCTATGTAGTTCAGGCCCTCCATTGTTTCTTGCACTGTTTCTTGATTAGTACTGCCACAACTTTTTTTTTTTTTTTTTTAGACAGGGTCTCACACTTCAATTTAGCTGGCCTTGAACTCACTGTGTAGCTCAGGTTGGTCTCAAACTGGCGGCGAGCCTCCTGCTCAGTCTCCCAAGTGCTGGGATTATAGGCATGTGCCACCGTGCCTAGGCAATTTTCTTAACCTTATTAGTTTTTTCTTTTTCTTTTCTTTTTCTTTCTTTTTTTTTTTTTGGTGCTGGGGATCAAACTCGGGTCCTTGTGCTTACAAGACAAGCGCTCTAACCACAGAGCTAAATCCCCAGCCCCTTATTAGTTTTTTCAAAGAATTAATTTTTGGCCTCGTTGATCCTTACCATTGTAACTTTGTTTCCTACTTTATTACTTTCTGTTTCTATATTTATTATTTCTCTAATTTGGCTTTCTTGGGTTTATTCTCTCTCTCTCTCTCTTTTTTTGCTTTCCTACATTTTCAGTTGCTTAGTTCTTGACTTTTCAGTCTTTCTTCTTTTCTAATACAGATTTAAAGATATAAATTCCCCCCTAAATATTGCTTATAATGTAAACATGATTGGTACTCCCTGGGAGTTGAACAACACAGTAGTCCTATTTGTTATAGTATAGTGGGGGAGATAGAGCTGATTAAGGGAACATAATTTATTGCCTGTCAGTAGTGGTTAAAAGCACAAGTCCTTTAGTTAGAATGTCTAAGATGAAAATTTGGCATCTATCTGTTGTTACTATATGACTTTTGGCTAGTAACCTAATCTCTCTATGCTTCAGTTTCTTCTTCAGTAAGTGGAATAAATACCTATCCTAAAGTGGGGTTATTAAATGATGCTAAGGACTGAATGTTTAATCCCTCCCAATTTCCTGTGTTGAAATTTTAACCCCCTATTATGATGGTATTTGGATGTGGGGCCTTTGCAAGACAATTAAACCATGAGTAGAGCCCTCATGAGTGGGATTAGTGCCCTTATAAAAGAGGTCCCAGAGAGCTGTCTCCCCTACAAAACAATGGCAGTCTATGAACCAGGAAGCAGGTCCTCGCCAGACACCAAGTCTTGGATCCAAGTAACCTGGATGTTAGATTTTGCAGCTTCTAGAACTGTAAGAAATACATTTCTGTTGTTTATAAATGACCTTGTTTATGGTATTTTGTTGCCTAAGAGGATTAAGACAAATGAGTTAATGCCTATGTATTAGTCTGTTTCTCATTGCTGAGACACAGTAACCAACATGCACCCAACACACACAATTTAAGGGAGGAGAGATTCATTTTGGCCTTTTCAGGCCAAAAATGGTTCAACCATTTTCAGTCCATGGTTGACCAGTTCTAAGGCAGAACCGCATGGCAGAGGGGCACAGGACAGTAAAGCTTCCTTAGTCATGGCTGCCAGGAAGCACAGAGAGAAGGAAGGATCCTGGGAGGGAGATATATGCCCTTGCAAGT
>PVJO010027868.1:6484-18481 GCA_004026905.1 Hystrix cristata
GCTCTTCTTTTTCTTGTTTTTTTTTTTTTTCTTCTTTCTCTTTCTTGTTTTTATTGGAAAGTGACTTTCAGTTTTTGGCTTTTTTTTTTTTTTCTGTCCTTGCTTTTACTTCTTCCTTCTCTCCTTGCCTTCTGTTTCCTTTACCAGTTCCCCAAAGTTTGCATAATTTCCCCCTGGCTCTCAACCTTACTTCTCATCTCTTTCTCTTCTTCTATTTCTCTATCCTTTCCTCCTAATCTCTTTTGAATGTTCTCCACCGAGAGTAAAATCACCATACTGAGGGCATATTTACTGGATACAAATTTCTGGTTTATTTGGGATATTGTTATATAACCGCAAATCTACTTCATAAGGTATACGGTGGCAGATCAGTAGTTGCTACAGTTTGTTATTTTCTAGACTGTCTGATGCTATTGTTGTTGCTGATTGTACTACTTTAGTCAAGATGACAGAATTGTTCTACTCAGTTCTTCCTTGCATGCCAAGACTGAGATTGGCAGAGGGTCACAAATAACCTATAGGCCATGGTCAAAGAACTAAGGGCTGGCCAAATAGGCAGAAACTTCTCAGCCCCAATAAATTGAAGAGGCAAGATCTTACAACAGACTCATAATACAAAAACCAGCTACACCTGTAAGACATCTCTGAGGAAGTAGTCACTTCCAAAAGATTCTCAGAACTAATGAAAAAAGCTACCTGCCACAAGCAATTCATAAGCATCAACCCAGGAACTAAACTAAAGAAGAAAAAAATAGAAAATGAGAAGACACACAAATGAGATGCAACCACATACCTCCAGCTCACCAAAAGCAAATCCAGGGGGTAATGAAGTGGAACAATCTGAAAGCTTCCCACCCAGACTCTTGGAAGCAGTAACTGCAGAAGTAACAAAGCAGATGAGTGAGGCTCTAGAAAACATCAAAACAGAAATCATTTCCAGAATGAAAGATATGATCAGTGACTCTAGAGCAGATACCAATAAAAAAATAGAAGAGTTTAGAAAAATGATGGAAACCATAAATGCCCAACACAGGAAAGAAGTGGAATTCATGAAACAAACTCAAATGGATATCCAAGAGTTTAAAAATTCCATTGAAAGTTTTGGCAGTAGAATGAAACAATGTGAAGAGAGAATCTCCGATATAGAAGACAAGATTGTGATTAATGATCGAGAAAAGAAAGAGTTCTTCAAAATGGTAAGGGACCATGGAAAATCAATACAACAGCTGCTAGATGACACGAAGAAAAATAACATAAGATTGATCGGAGTCAATGAAAAAGCAGGAGATAGTACAAATCACATAAGAAACATGTTCACAGAAATAATGGCAGAAAACTTCACGAGTATGGAAAAAGAGCTGGACATACAGATAAATGAGGCATACAGAACTCCAATTAGCCATGATCAACAAAAATCTACCCCAAGGCACATAATACTCAAGTTTCCAGAAATTCAACACACGAGTGGAATATTGAAAGCTGTTAGAGAAAAGAAATAATCTATAAAGGAAAGCCCATTGGAATCACACCAGACTTCTCAACACAAACCCTCAAGTTAAGGAGAGCTTGCAGTGAAGTATTTCAAGCCCTAATAGACAAGAACTTTCAGCC
Source organism: Hystrix cristata (assembly GCA_004026905.1). Taxonomy (NCBI): domain Eukaryota; kingdom Metazoa; phylum Chordata; class Mammalia; order Rodentia; family Hystricidae; genus Hystrix; species Hystrix cristata. The sequence goes on from PVJO010027868.1 coordinate 8,096, forward strand.
CAGATTGATGTACCCGGCAAAACTGTCTTTCAAAATTGATGGAGAAGTAAGATACTTCCATGACAAAGAACACCTGAAGAGATTCATGACCACCAATCCGGCACTCCAAAATATTCTGAAGGACATTCTGGAAAGAGAAAATGAGGACTACAACTCCAGGAATCACAACAGAATGAATCCTTCAGGCAAGGTAATTAATTAAACAGAAGGGAAAACTAGGAAGCCAATAAGAGGTAAATAATATGACAAGAATAAGTCAACATATGTCAGTTAAACCGTCAATGTCAATGGTCTCAATTCTCCAATCAAAAGAAGCAGACTGGCAGAATGGATCAAGAAGCAAGACCCAGCAATATGCTGCATACAAGAAACATATTTAATTCAAAAAGAAATTCATAGACTGAAAGTCAAAGGATGGAAAAACAATACTTCATGTGACGGGAACCCGGGGTAGCCATTCTATTTGCAGACAGAGTGGATTTCAAGCCAAGAATCATTAAGAAAGACAAAGAAGGTCACTACATCCTTGTAAAGGGAATGATCCAATAAGAAGGGATGACAATCATAAATATATATGCACCTAATACCAGCATGCCTAATTACACACAACAAATATTGACAGACATGAAAAACCAAATAAGCACCAATACAGTTGTAATGGGGGACTTCAATACCCCAGTGTCACAAATAGATCAACTAGACAAAAAGTCAACAGGGAAATATCAGAACTAAACCAAACTTTTGAACAAATGGACCTAGTAGATGTATACAGAGTATTCCAACCCAAAACATCAGAATACACATTCTTCTCAGCTGCACATGGGACTTTCTCCCAAATAGATCACATACTAGCTCATAAAACATGCTTAAGTAAAAGCAAAGGAATTGAAATTATCCCATGCATACTATCAGACGATAGTGCATTGAAACTGGAAATAAACATCAAAAGGAACCACAAAAATTCCATAAACACATGGAAATTAAATAGCATGCTCCTGAACAATCATTGGGCCAGAGAAGAAATTAAAGAAGAAATCAGACAGTTTCCACAATTGAATGATATTGTGAATACAACCTACTGAAATTTGTGGGACACAATGAAAGCAGTTCTATGAGGGAAATTTATAGCATTGAATGCCCATATCAGAAAAACAGAGTGATCTCAAATAAACAACCTAATGTTGAACCTCAAGCTTCTAGAAAAAGAAGAGCAACTCAAACCCAAAGCTCATAAAAAGGAGAATATTATAAATCTCAGAGCTGAAATTAACTCAGCTGAAACTAAGAAAACCATACAAAGAGTCAATGAATCAAAGAGTCAGTTCTTTGAAAAATTAAATAAACTTGAACCCTTAGCCAACCTTATTAAAAAAAAGGAAAGAAAAGACTCAAATTCATACAATTAGGAATGAAAAAGGTGAAATCACAACAGATCCTGCAGAAATTCAGAAGATCATCAATACTTACTTTGAGAACCTGTATTCTAATATCAAAAATACAGCAAAAGTGGATCAAGAAGATATAAAAACTCTAAATAACCCAATATCAGCCACTGAAATTGAAGTAATTAAAAACCTACCAACAAAGAAAAGCTCAGGTCCTGACGGATTCACTGCTGAATTCTACAAGAAATTTAGAGACGATTTAATGCCACTAATTCTGAGGGGATGGCCTCTTTAATAAATGGTGCTGGAAAAACTGGCTCTCCACATGCTGAAGGTTAAAACTAGACCCATATCTTTCTCCATGCACTAAGCTAAAATCAAAGTGGACCAAAGATCGAAATATTAAAACAGAAACACTAAATCTGTTGGAAGATAGGATAGGTAGAACTTTTGAAGAAATAAATGTAGGCAACAACTTTATGAACAAATCCCCAGTTGCCCAGGAAATATCACAAAGAATCAACAACTGGGACCTGATCTTATTAAAAAGATTTTTCACAGCAAAAGAAATCACCAACAGAGCGAAGAGACAATCCACAAGGTGGGAAAAAATGTTTGCCAGCTATTCCTCTGACAAAGAACTAACATCTTGAATATATAAAGAACTCAAAAAAATCAGACCCCCCCAAATATATAGACCCAATTCAACAATGGGGAGCTGAAATGAATAGACACTTCTCAAATGAAGAAGTAGAAACAGCAGATAGACATATGAAAAAATGTTCAACATCACTGGTCATTTGTGAGATGCAAATTAAAACAACCCTGAGATTTCACCTCACTCCAGAAAGAATGGCTATTAACAAATCAGCCAATAACAAATGCTGGAGGGGCTGTGGAGAAAAAGGAACCCTTCTCCACTGTTGGTGGGAATGTAGACTGGTGTAACCGCTATGGAAATCAGTGTGGAGATTCCTCAGGGAACTAGGACTAGAGATTCAATTTGACCCAGCTATTCCACTTCTTGGTATCTTCCCAAAAGAATTTAAAGCATCATATCACAGCAGTATATGCACACCCATGTTCATAGCAGCACAGTTTGTAATAGCTAAATCGTGGAAGCAGCCCAAATGCCCATCAACCGATGAATGGATAAAGAAAATGTGTTTTTTTTTTTATACGATGGTGTACTACTCTGCCATAAAGAATAAGCTTGAGATATTCCTAGGTAAATGGATGCATCTTGAGACCATACTCTTACGTGAAATAAATCGGACATACATGTTTAATTACCACATTGTTTCTCTGATGTGAGAAACTGAAAGTGTAAATAAAGACTAAAATGTATTATATTGGTAAAAGGAAGAAAATATCCAAATGGGAAAGGGAACAAAGGGGGGGGGGAGGAGCAGAGGGACAAGAGAAATAAGAGACGGAAGGAAAAAGTGGAAACAAAGCCACCTACTGATGCTTACTGCAAATTCTTTTTCTGTGACTATAGTCAGTGAACCTACAAACTTGTTTTAAAAAGGTTTAGATAGGTTCCTTATTTCAGCCAGCCTTGAGGATCTCTCAGGCAGACCCAGTAACACATGACATACCTTAAATCTTTGTATTATCTCCCTTTCCTTCCCTCCCTTTCATCTCCATCAGTATTTTGATCCCATTGCTTTTTTTGTAAGTGTTTACAGTACACAATGTGTACATTCCCTGTATGAAGTTGTTACATTCCCCTTTTCATCTCCTTTCCCTCCCTTCAGTTGCTCATCCTTCCATCTCTTGATCCCCTTCGTCTTTGGGGAAGATCTATCCCCTTCCTTCTTATTATTTACCTTTTATTTTTCTCTTTATTTGTACTTTGGTTTATCATCTAAGAGAAACCATGAGACATTTAGACTTGGGTGACTAATTTATTTCACTTATTTCACTTAATATTTTATTAAAGTCTGAAGATATACCAATTTACCTACAAATGACTCAAGTTTACCTTTCTTTATGGTAGAATAGTACTCCTTTGTGTGTAACCACCACTTCTTTTTCCCTTACCCACTCATCTATTGAAGGATATAGTGGCTGCTTCTAAGATTCAGCTATTATGAATTGTGCTGTTATAAATGTGGTCTGCAAGTATCACTGTAATATAATGTCTTTATATCTTTTGTTAAGGGCAATGACTGGGTCAAATGGAATTTCCAGTTTCACTTTTTTTAGAAATCTCCATTTTGGTTTCCAAAATGGCTGTATTAGTTTACAATCCAACCAACCATGTACAAGTGTTCCCTTTTCCCTGCATCCTCACAAGCATTTGTTATTCTTTGATTTCTTGATGCAATTTTTTCTGGGTTGAACTGGAATCCCTGTGTGGTTTTAATTTGTATTTCTCTGAAGGCTGGTGATGTTGAGCACTTTTTCATGAATTATTGGACATTTGTATTTCTTTCTTCCTGAAGTGTACGTGCATTTTACTTGATCACGTTTTGTTTGTGTCTTTCATTTTGGGATGTCTAATTTTTTGAGTTCTTCATACCATCTAGATTTTAGTATTCTGTCTGAGGTATAGGTATCAAATTTTTTCCCATTCTATCGGTTGTCTTGTCACTCTGATTTTTTTTCCTATGCAGAAGATTTTTAATTTGATATGATCCAATTTGTTAATTCTTGGTACTTATTTCCTGTACAATTGGTGTTCTGTTAGAAAGTTCTTGCCTGCATCTATGAATTCAACAAATATAGCTATTTTGTATTTTACCAGGCTAAGCATTTCTATTCTAACATTTATGATCCATTTTGAGTTTATTTAAGTACATGGCAAAATATATGTGTCTTGATTCAGTCTTCTGCATGTGGATAGCCAGTTTTCCAACACTATTTATTGACAAGACTATCTTTTCTCCAGTGTACACTTTTGGCCCCTTTGTGAAAGAGCAAATAGCTGAATGTACCTGAAGTTGTTTATGCACTTTCTATGCCATTCCACAGATCTTTATGTCTGTTTACATGCCAGAAAATGCTGTGTGTGTGTGTGTGTGTGTGTGTGTGTGTGTGTGTGTGTGTGTGTGTGTGTGTTTAATGGTAATAGCTTTGTAATATAATTTCAACTCTGGGAGTGTGATACTTCCCACTTTGCTCTTTTTCTCCCAGATTACTTTACCCATTCTGGGATTCTTCTGGTTCAATATAAAATTTAGGATTGGTTTCTCCAGTTCTACAAAGAATGCTATTGAAAATTTAATCTGGATTGCATTAAGTCTATACATTAATTTTGTCTGTATGGTCATTCTCACTATATTGGTTGTGTTTATTCAGGAAAAGGAGACAGCTTTCCAATTTGTGATGTTCTGTTAGATTTCCCTTTTTCAGAATGCTGAAGTTTTGGTTGTAGAGCTCTTGCATTTCCTTGTTTAAGTTAAATCATAAGTGTTTAATATTTCTTAGTACTATTGTGTATATTATTTTTTCCTAACTTCTTCTCAGTGGGTTCATTATTCATTTACAGGAATACTATTCACATTTTGTGTTGATTTTGTATCCTGCTCATTTCTAAATTTGTTTATTAATTTGGTGTTTTTTAATGTCTTCTCTATAGAAGGGCATGCCATTTGTAAATCGTGATAGTTTGACTTCTTCCTTTCTCACACACATTCCTTTTATTCCTTTTACTTGCCTAATTGCTTTTGTAACTTTCTGAACACTAAGTAGAACAGCAGTGGTGCTATTAGACTTTTATGTTTTTGATATTAGAAAGGAATCTTTCAGTCTTTCCTCATTTAGGATTTTGGCCATAGGTTTGTTATAAATAGCTTTTATCAAATGAGATGAGGTCCTTTTATATCTATTTTCTTCCTTGTTTTGATCGAGAAAGGATGTTGGAGTCTGTCGAAGACTTTCTGTATCTGTTGAGATGACCATGTGCTTTTTGTTCCATTGTCTGTTTATGTCATGTATCACCTTTATTGATTTGCATATGTTAGGTGTATCCTTGCATGCCTAAATTGAAGCCTACTTGGTCATGATGTATAGTATTTTTGATGATTTCTAGCATTCTGCTTGCTGTTATCTTGCTGAAGCTTTCTATATCTATATTAAGGGACTGGTTTGTAATTTTCTCATTTCGATTGAATCCTTGTCTGGTTTTGGAATTAGGGTAATGGTAACATCCAGGAATGACTTTGGGAATACTCTCATCTTTTCTATTTCATTAAAAAGCTTGACAAATTTTGATACTAGAATTTCTCTGGAGTTTTTTAGAGTTCAGAAGTGAACTCAACCAGACCTGGACTTTCCTTAATTGGTAGGATTTTATTATTGTTTCAATTTCATTGCCTGTTATTGGATTTTTCTGAGTTTAAATCTTCTTGAGCCAGTTTGATAATTCATATGTATGAAGGCGTCAGTTTGTTTCTTCTGAATCCTCCTTGTGAAGTAGTTATTAATAATATTTTTTATTTTGGCAATATGTTGGGACTTCAGCTTTTTATTTCTTATTGTATTTTTTTTTGTTTTTTTCTGATTGACTATGACTTTGTCTATTTTATTAACTTATTTATTTATTTATTGGAAGATCTGTCCCGTCCATTCAATAATTTTTTTTTAATTTTTGGTTTCAATTTCATTGATTTCTGCTTTGATCTTTATAATTTCCTTTGGTTTGGATTGTTTTTGTTTTACTAGGACTTCAAGTGTATTGCTAGTTTATTTATTTGGGCTCACACTATTTTTGTAATGTGAGCATTCATTCCTATAAACCTCCCTCTTAGGACTGCTTTGATTGTATCCCGTGGGTTCTGATATGTTATGGTGGTGTTATCATTTAGTTTTGGAAAATGTGTTAATTTTTCTTTGATTTCTTCTGTAACCCACCTTTAATAAAAAGGTATTGTTTAAATTTCTATGTGATTACATCATTTCTGTGTTTTCTTTTGTCATGATTTCTGGCTTCATTTTGGTATGATCTGATACTATGCCTGGTATAATTTCAATTCTTTTACATTTACTTAAGTTTGCTTTATTGGCTAGTACATAGTCTGTTTTTGAGAAATTTCTATGTGCTGTAGAAAAGAATTTTTTGGGGGGTGAAACATTTTGTAGTTATCTCTTAAATCCATTAGTTCAAAGGTTCTGTTTAACTCTGGTATTTGTTTGTTGACTTTTTATCTAGTTGATCTGTCTCTTGGAGACAGATCTCTAATTTAATTTTTTTATCTGGTATTTTTGGCCTATAGTATTGTTTCATAATGATGGATGTGGTGTTGTTTGATGCATACATACAAACAATTTTATGTTTTCCTGTCAGATTGTTCCCTTAACCAAATTGTAGTGAACTTTTTAGCTTCTTTTCAACAATTTTGGTTTAAACTCCACTTTGTCTGATTATAGGATCACTACACTTGGTTGTTTTCAGGTTCTCTTTGCATGAAATATTGTTTTCCAATTTTTGATTTTTAGTCTTTGAGTTTCTTTTTGTATTAAATGTGTTTCTTGTATACAACATTTCTGTTGGATTTTGTTTTGTCATCCATTCTGCCACTCTGTGACTGGGGACTTGAGACCATTCCCTGATTGAGAGTTATTACTGATAGGTATTCACTTATTCCTTCATTGCCTTATGATTTGTTGCTGATTCCCTATATTTCCTTTTTCTGTAACTGCTCACCATATCTAGTATATTCATTCTATTGGACATCTTATCATCGTTAACTTCATAACCTTTTTCTACCTGGGTATACTTGAGAATTTTTTGAGTATTGGTTGTTTGGTCTTGAATTTCTTAAGGTGCTGTTTATCATCAAAGTATCTTATTTTTCTGCCAATTTTGAAAGATAGCTTTGCAGGATATATCATCCTGGGTTGGAAATTGTTTTCTTTTGGGACTTGAAACACTTCAATCTAAGCTCTTCTGGCCTTTAAGGTTTGTGTTGAGAAGGCTGCTGTAGTTCTAATGGGTTTTCCTTTACAAGTGTGTTCTTGCTCTTCTCTAACCACTTTTAAAATTCTGTTCTTGTTTTGGACTTCAGGAATCTTGGCTGTAATCGCTCACTTGATGCTTCTTTTCTGATTGTGGCTATTTGGGGTTCTCTATGCCTCAGTTATCTTTATGTTGAATTCTTTTCCCTTATTTAGAAACAAAATTCAACTATTATTTCAGTGAACAGGTTTCTTATGCCATTTTTTCTGTCTTCTGCTTTTCACCAACTCCAATTAATCTTAATTTAGTCTTTCTTGTGTCAGCTAGGAGCTTTTGGACCTATTTTTCAGGTTCTCTTTTTGTTCTTAAAGGGTCTCTCATAATTCAGTCACCAGAAGCAGCTCGGTCTTCTAGTTCTTCCTCCTTCCCTCACACTGGGCCACTGGGTGCTCACACACTTGATAGAACTTTTCATCTTCTGTACTTCTATTTAGAGCCTTTTGTGGACTCATTTCTTTTCTATGGTCTTCATGCATGTTTTGCATAATTTTGTTAAGATCTTTGAGCTTTTTATTAGTCCATTTTGTGTACTTGTTAATCCTTTTATTTGCCCCAATATCTGGTTACTTAAACCTTCTGTAGCTTACCAAATGCTTTACCTATCTGTCTTATTATCCCCCCTGATATACTTTGAAGAATTCATGTTTGTGGCTTTTGGTTTCTTCCATTCTGTATTTTTGAGCTTTTCTTATCATATTTCTATTTTTGTTTGTTTGTCGCTTGTGCTAAGGCTTGCAGTTTGATTGTGATGGAAAGATTTGTTTCTAGTATGAATACTTCCCTAGTTAAAGTTTACTTTTCAGTGGGGTCCTCTGGGTGTGGCTAAATATCGGCCTTTGCCTCTGTCCCAGGATCCAACCACCTCCACTTACTTGAGATGAGAGTTCACAATATATTTGGCCCAGCACCCAGTTTTCCAGGCATAGGCCATAGTATTTTTCATGACCTCAAGGATATTCAGATATTGTCATCCTGATAAGACCAATTAATAACAATAGATACACCACTTTAGCCATAGTAATAAAATCAGTATCAATTATGACACAAATACAAACTGATTATTGATAAACCCCAAGGACCTGTAAAGAACCACTCTTTCCCATAGAAAAGATATCTATAATTATAATCTGAACACTAAGACAAAGTAAATATTGCTCTATAGTAAATATCTACTAAATGGAACAATTTTATTTCTACTAACAATAGCACAGTATTCAACAGCAATATCATAAATGTAACTACCTATCTAGAAATTCTTAAAGATTAGTAGTTATACTAGTAAAGTATAGGGGTTGTGGAATCAGCAAATAATAAAATCAAATTTGAAAAACTAATCAAGTGATATGAAAAGGAAGACAGAAAACTGAGATAGGGTGTCCTTTAGGAGTAAAAAGAAATTAATATTGATAGAGAACGATTATACAAAGGAGCAAACAAGAAAAAGAAAGATAAACAGCAAAAACAAGAAATAAAATAAAAAGAAGGGAGAGATAAAAGTTGAAAGAGAAAAAGAGAATAGGAGACAAAAGAGGGAAAAACAGTATGAAAACAACCCAAATCTCCAAAAAATCAAATGAAGGAAGGAATAATACCAAAAAAAAAAAAAAAAAGATTGAATGAATGAAACGATTCCTGTGTTATTGAATGAGGGGCTTCTTTCTAAGATCCGCAGTCTGGGATCCAGCCGGTCATAGTCTTCTGTGCCTAGCTCTAGAGCCTAAGAGTACTTAAAATGACCTCCCAGCACCAGGGTACCCTCTGTTCCATCCAGCCAGAATGTAGTTAGAATCCAAACCAACCTGGGTCATTGATCCTTTTAGTAGATGGAGAATATGATCAGCCCTGTGGTTTCGCCCAATGTAAGCTGCAGGGCAGGGCTGTGAGTGGGCTGTTGGGCTTACTCTCCACCATTGTGGGAACTGGGTGTTCTCTTCTCACCTCAGGCATTGTTCTTGCACAAGATCAGGTTGGTTGGTTAGTCCTCACCTCTGCTACCCAGTGCAATGGAGCAGAAAATGTAGAGCAAAACCCTTGGGATTGGCGGGTGGGTGTACCCTTTTGTCCAGGGGCACTGCTTGTCTGACAGGAGCTATGTGCTTACATGGCCAAGGGCCACCGCTTGTCCCATGCAGGTCTGTTTACTCATGAGAGGAGGTACACCATTCATCTCACATGGGTCTGCCTGCTCGCACGCAGGAGAGGTACTGCCCTTCCAGTGTGGGTGTGGTTGCTTGTGTGGGGGGAGGGGCACTGCTTATTCGGTGTGCTACTGCTTTTTATTTTTTTCACATGGTACATTTTAGATGTACATAGCAATAACATTCATCATAGGGGATTTGTACCTATGTGATATATCTTGTTGCTTCCTTTTTTTGCATTCCCCTCCCCTCCCTTCCCCCCTCCTCCCTCCTTATTTACAAAAGCTTCATTTACATTTTTTCCTTCCATATCTTATTTCTCTTGTCCCTCTGCTTCTTTCCCTCTCCCCCTCCCTTGTTCCCTTTCTCATTTGGACATTTTCTTCCCTTTCACAATATAATACATTTCAGTCTTTATTTACTCTTTCAGTTTCTCACAACAGAGAAAAAATGTGGTATTTAAACTTGTGTGTTCGATTTATTTCACTTAAGAGTATGGTCTCAAGATGCATCCAAGATATCTAGAAACATCTCAAGCTTATCATTCTTTATGACAGAGTAGTACTCCATTGTATATTTAAAAAAAAAAAACACATTTTCTTTATCCATTCTGCTGTTGATGGGCATGTGGGCTGTTTCCAAGATTTAGCTATTACAAACTGTGCTGCTATAAACAAGGTTGTGCATATATTGCTGTGATATGATGCTTTTAATTCTTTTGGGAAGATACCAAGAAGTGGAATAGCTGGGTCAAATGGAATCTCTAGTCCTAGTTCCCTGAGGAATCTCCACACTGATTTCCATAGCGGTTGCACCAGTCTACATTCCCACCAACAGTGGAGAAGGGTTCCTTTTTCTCCACAGCCCCTCCAGCATTTGTTATTGGCTGATTTGTTGA
>PVJO010027869.1:0-19030 GCA_004026905.1 Hystrix cristata
TTGTTTAAAAAAGAAAAAAGAGAGATAGTATTCAAAAGAGAGAACTAGATAGGGAAAAGGGGGATAAAGAAGAAGGTTAAAAGAAAAGTAAGATGAAAGGGGAAAAATGGTAAAGTGTAGCTACACTTGTTGCAAATAGGGAGGGGTGGGTGAATGGAAGGGAGGGGAGAGGAAGCGGGGGAAGGGGGGGAAACCAAGATGTATCATGTACAGGTACAAAATAACCATGTTGATTATGAACATTATGTATACAATGTACCAGTACATGTTCTTGGTAAAAATAATAAAAAAGAATTTAAAAAAAAACAGTTTCAGGGAAGCTAAGAAAGCAAAATAAATACTCTCTGTGACTATCTATGAAGCTGAAAGAGAGGAAGATTTGAAAAGAAGACAAAACGTCTGGAGTAGCCATTAGGAAGATAAATGGGAATTAACTAAAGTGATTTCTCAGCAATGTGAGGATCCATAGAAGATTGGAACTCAAAAAATTTATAATTCATTTGTTCACTTATTCAGTTATTTAACAAATATTTATTAAATGCCATGTGCCAAGTACTGTTTAAGCCACTGGGAATACATGGCGAACGTGAAAATAATTAATGTTGGCATTTTAGAGACAACGATAAGGTGATAATAAATGTTTTGATAAAAATATAGCAGGCTAAGGGGTTTGAGAATGATGAAAATAAGTGAAGCAAATTTAGGTGGGATTTTTAAGGGAATTCCTCTCAAAGGAGGTGACATTTGAATAAAGCCCTGAATATAGTGAGGGAAAAATTGTGTAACCCCCACTCCACACCCTCACAAAAGCATTGCAGGAAGAGGTGGCAGCAAGTGCAAAGTCCCTGAAGGAGAAATAAGCTCGAATGTTTGAAGAACACCAAAATGGCCAATGTCACTGTAGCCATTGGTTTGGGGAAGGGAGAAGGAGATGGCGGCAGATGAGATCATAAGGTGGGTGGGCCTAGATAATGCAGCGTCTCGTAGATGTTGATAAGATCAAATTTTATTTTAAGTGTAAGGAAGTCTGTTGGGGGAATTTTGAGCAGGAGGGCGACATGATCTGGTCACACTGACTGCTGGGTGGGTAGCAGTGGAAACAGAGAGACCAGATCAGAAGGCATTGCAGTGGTTTAGGTGAGAGACACCATGGTTCAGAACAGCATCCGAGTTGTAAGAAGTGGTCAGACTATGAGCATAATCTGATGGATTAGCTATGAAGTATATGGGGGTGGGAGATTCAACTCAGTGGTAGAGCGCTTGCCTACCAAGCACAAGGCCCTGAGTTCAATCCTCAGCAAGCCCCCTCCTCGAAAAAGAAGATATGAAGTACAGGAAAAAGAGTGATCAAAAATACTTGCTAGATTTTTGACCTGAACAACTAAGGAAATTGTGTACATGGGTGCTAAGAAAACTTTAACAAATGGTACTCTCAGAAAAAAAACAATCAAGCCTTGATTTGCAGCATTTGCCAATCTCCATGATCTAAGTACTTTCATCATGTCTGATTTTAGACTAGCAATGTGCCTTTACCGAACACAGAATTGAGAAAAGATGCTGACTTTTGAATACAGCACTTTGATGATATAATTTCAATCTGAAGACAAAAGGAAGTGCAAACAAATCTTGAACTCTCTTTGATGGGTTTTATTTTGGTTTTTGTTGTTGTTGTTGTTATTTTCGGTGGTATGGATTTGCAATGCTGAAACTCCATACTGTGTGTAGTGGGATTGAGCAAATGAATAAAGACAGTATAGTGACAATACTGGGAACCAGGTTTCTCGTTGGAGAAGGAAAATATGAATATGGACTGAGTGAAGATTAGGAAGAATACTTTGATGGTGAAGTGAAATGAACTCCAATTCTTTCCTAATACCAGATTTTTGTTTCTAAGTACCATTTCCTAACTAAAAGGAGACAAGGATCCTGAACGAATGGCTGATTCCAAGGCAAGGAAATAGAAGAGGATGAGCCTGAAACATTATTTTGGGTGTACACCAGAAAGTAAGAAAGTGTTCAGAAAATTATGTAGTACATCAAAAGTATACAGAAGTCAACCTGAAAGGGATTCCACTGCCCAAATCTAAGACCATTTAACATTAAAATACGTGATCGTACCAATGAATTCTAACTCACTGAATAAAATAAAGATCTGTGAGTCCATACCTATAGATGAATAGATGAATAGATAGACAAATATGTGGGTAAATTTCTTTTTTACATTCTAATAATAACTCGTAAATCTCAATGGAATGGTGATTTAGAAAAGTATATTTCCACAACTATCACAACAACTAATTCAGACAAGAATCAACAATACTAACACTGGCAGACAAAAATATGATGAAAGAACAGAATATTTACAGATGCTCAAAGTGTCTCCTCACAGATTGCTTATTAATTACGAGAGGGAAAAAAGTGACATCACAGCAGAGAAACCTTGTAGAAGTCATCTTAAGTAGGTGATCAAAGTTAACATTACCAAGAAGGGACAAGCTGACATTATGTGCCTTTTCTTATGATGCATCAGTAAAGGTACAGTATCTCTAATACAGCATTCCTGTCCATGGTGCATGGGCTGGATCTAATAAGGAATCAAGAGATAAACCCTAATTGAAGGACAGTCTACAAACTATCAGGCCAGTGTGTGTGTGTGTGTGTGTGTGTGAGTGAGGGTTACTGGGGATGGATCTTAGTTCCTCATGCATATTAGGAAAGCATTCCACCACTGAGCTGCATGGCCCGCCCAAGCCCCTGCTTTTTAAAAATGTCAGGGTGCTAATAGTCATGAAATACTGAGGAACCATTCCAAAATAAAGGAAGGAGACTAAAGAGACATAAACATGAAATGCAAGACATGATTCTGGGGTTAGGTCCTGAATCAGAAAAAAGCTATAAAAGTCATTATTGGGACAATTGGCAATAGTTACATATGTTCTGTTGATTAGATAATATATTAATATGATCTTGATCATTGTAACATGGTCACACAAGTGAATGTCCTTGTATTTAGGAAATAAATATTGTTGAGGTACTTAGGAATAAAGAAACATGATGTCTGCAGTTTACTTTCTATTGCTTCAAGATACATATTTCAAGAAAAGGAGAGAGACAGAGAACGAGAAGGATGAAGTCAATGTGGCAAATTATTAGCAAGTGATAAATTAAGTGAACAATTTATGAAAGTTTCTATTATACTCTTTCAGCTTTTCTGTAGATTTTAAATTATTTTTTGAAAGAGTTACAAGAGAGAACAATTTCGTTAGAAGCCGTCTGAGACTTGACCTTTAGATTGAGCAAGATGGCAATCATGAGCAACCCCGTCTCTAGTGCTGGGATCTGCTGACCAGAGAATGGACATTAGGGAAACAGCAGCAAGTGAGAGAAGCCTCCCTCGAAGAGCGTTGCTCGAGTGAATGGGAATGTGTGGTGAAGAGAGTGGTTGTCGTAGTTAAACACCTACCGTGAACCTGCAGCCAAGCCGCAAGCCATTCGAGAGACCCAGAAAACTTCATGCCCTAAAATTAGACTGGAGTATCTGAATTAGTAGTATACTCAGGCCCCTGACAGTACCAAAGCATATTCAAATACAATATGCAACACACATTAGGGTCCTCTATTATCTTATCCATTCACTCCTCACTGGATTCTTGAACTTTCTGCTTAACACATTTTCCAGTTTTCTGTTTGGCCTATGCCCTCTTTGTCTAGAGTTCCCTTCCCACCACTTAAAAAAAAAAGAAACAAAAATAATGGCAAGTTGGGCATGGTGATGCACACCTGCAGCACTCAGAGGCTGAGTCAGGAGGATTGCTTGCAAGTTCGAGGCCAGCTTGAACTGCATAGTGAGACACTGTCTCCAAAACAAAATGAAAAGGAAACAAACAAAACAGTGGCTTAAACAAGATATAAATATAGTATTCTCTCAAGTAATAGTCCAATGGCAGGAAAGCCCAGGTTCTCCTCAAGTTAGAACTTTTCTTCTCCCTCTCCATCCAGAGCAGCTGCTCCTCTTTTCCCAGTCTCTGGGGCAGCCCTCTTACCTACTATTTCTGCCTCTGGAATCCTGAGGCAGATGGAGTCCATCTCCTTTATTACATTGCCCCAGCCTCAGAGTCAGAATTAAGCTGTCCCTTCCCTGTTTCTTCAGTCCTTTGTCCTTTGACTCTTAAGTTTATTATCTTCTGTTACATATTATGGTTGTGTGAGTCTAGAGAGGGCAGACCCCTCGTCTTGCACATCTCTATATTCTTTTCATCACCTCTCTTGCTCCCTGCACAGAGTAGGTGCCTGTAAATGTTTGAGAGCTTGAACTTGATAGCTGGACAAATGTTGATACAGACGCAAGTCTACAGAACCTCTCCGCTGGTTTCCAGCTCTCATCAAATCACCTTCCCTGGTTTTATGCAACTTTGAAGAAGTTACTTTCCAAGGTCAAGAATGAGGGAATATTCTGTCCACTGTATTTTATGACCAGACACAAAATTAGGTTTGCTTTTTCCTTTTTAGTTTGCCTAACATTGAGCTGATTGATGGAAGATAGAGGAAAGTAATAAACCTTTATTCAAAGAGCTACAATCCCCCTTTCTGGCTGCTGCCTCCTTCCTTCTCTAGAGATAGATGGGGCCACTGCTATTATGAAATATATAACAGAGGGGTGTTTTTCCAGGATTCCCTCTGGTACTCATCTACATCTTGACTAGTTCTTGATAAAGATATCACCCTCTAGATAGAAACTGTCATCGAGACAAGCAGGCCACATATTCATTTAACTATTTTGCCTCTTCAAGAGAATTGCAGCTTAGGGTGAAAAATTGACCATACTTTTCAGAGCAATGATTTTACAGCCTTAGAGAAGAAGTATACTAGGTTGGACAAAGTAGAAACTTCAGAAATAAATTAGTCATAATATTCTATGCCCCAACATTTTTCTCTTCTTTATTTTGGCAAGTGACCATTGGATGAGTCCCAGTAGGCCAACAGGAAGCCATACATTCAGGCAAGCAAGGCAGCTCTCTCTACAGTGTGAGGCCGCAGTCAGGGCCTCAGAAGTCAAACATGACCCCCCTGCTGGCTGCCCATGGGCTGCCCAAGCCTTTCTGAAATTCAGTGGCTTAAAGCAACAAACGCTGATCACTTTTCACTCTTGTGTGGGCTGACTGGGCAGTTCTTGCCTGGGCCACTTCCCTGATCTCTACCGAGCTTGCTCTGTATTGTATGAGCAGCTGGTTGCTTGGTCAGACATGGACGGACCAGGATGGATTCACTTACATGCCTCTTGATTGGCTCAGTGTCAGCTGGAGAGATGAGGTTGACTTTGTCACACACATGTTTCCCATCAGCCAGCAGTCTGGCTCAGGTTCATTGATATGGTGGTCTTAGTGCTCCAAGCACAGCAAGACCATGAATCTTGGTGCATGGCCAAGTTTGGGCCATGTTGGCTGGGTCACAGGCCGTCCTAGACTTGAGGAAGTGGAGGAATGAAGGCCGCTGCCGGATGGGGGGACCTGCAGGTCAATGAACAGTGCAATGCATATAGGGATAGGAAGAATTTGTGGCTGCTTTTGCAATATGCCACAGGGCCTGCCTTCTGCCATTTTTCTCCTACCCAAATCATCCATGGGTAACAGAAGGTAGCAGCAGAAAGACAGGGCCAAACCGAAAAGCTGGCACCAACTACCTCTTGTGGAGCCCTTTCACATCAACCCAGCTGGATTCCTTCTGTGGCACTTTGCAAGGTCAGAGCAAGCACCTGAAAATAAAGAGCGCACTAGGAGGAGAAGGCTGTACCCGGATCCGGGAGATATCTGCAGATGGAGTGATGAAAGGTGGGGTGGGGCCGGGGGAGTTAAACTCCCTGAGGAGTGGACAGTTGGGCAGGTGAAAAAGGAACTATGAGTGGTCCAGGTAGAGAGGGCAGGACCGGGAGGGCTTCTTTAGCCTCCCTTCCTTCCGCCCTCTGTTCGTCTGCTCAAGTGTGTCGAGATTACTTCGAAGTCTCACTTTTGGGTGAAGTGGATAGCATTATTTTGTGTTATTGCACACAAAATGTATTTTAAAAGAATACCTTTGACATTATATTCGGAGGGAGTTTTAAGCATACGGAAGAGTTTCAAGAACATGAGTAATACATAGAACAGCTGGCCCTTTATCCAGAATCACCTATGGTTATTAACGTTTTATCTCCTTTGCTTTATCATTTGTGTGTGTGTGTGTGTGTGTGTGTGTGTGTGTGTGTGTGTGTAGACACATAGAGGGATTTGTATTACATGTTTATATTTACTGAAACATTTGTGTGGTGGACTTATTGTGGTCCACTTGAGCCAGAACGCCCAGCTGGACTGAGTTGGTGCCAGTCTGGGTGTAGAGGATCCACCTGAGGATTGTTGCTGACACATGGCACAACATAAAGGAGAACAGGAGCAGAAGATAGGCACCAGCTGTTTCCCAGGAGAAGCTCTATTGCTGCTGGTTTTCCCAAAGGGAACTCTACTGTTCTCATCGCAGAAGGAGCTCGGGGTCTTGCTGTCATTGGGGATGGCTGCCATTTGCTTTGGGGCGCTCTGGTCTTCATCTCCACTGTGAGTGTCATACCCTGGTTCTAGTATAGATTTCTTAAGACTTTTCGTGGAGACACAGACTTACATGAGACAGTGTTGTGGGCTCCCAGGACTTGATTGGATCTTTCGGGTCTCCAGTGCACAGATAAACGTTCTCCACTCTTTTTGCATTTGGCTTGTGTGTGCGAATGTTGTAATGTGTAAATGTCCTGTATTAAATCTGCTCTCTTGCAAACCACTGACTCTAGAAAAGTAGCTAATAAAATTGGAGAGTAAATTGTATACATCTTGATTCTGTACTCCAAATATGCCCAAATATGGTTTCAAAGTATAAGATTATTGTCAAAGTGAGCACCCCTAAATTCAGAGGGCAAACACTACAGAGGCGTCTTCTGTCAGGCCATAGAACTGCAGAGCTGTACCTCACAAGGCTCAGCTGGAGAAGTTCTCTCCTGCTCGCCCTCTCTTCTCAGGCCACAGTGGCTTCCCTATATTCCTTTTTAGAAGTGCAACCTAGTAGGGAAAAAAGAATCAAGCAATAGAAAACAAAACAGGAAGACACAGGGCTTTCAGCCTCAAGACAAGCAGAGAGGAGGAGAGACATTATTCTTTCTAGGAAATTAAACGGTGGAGAGGGGCGCTTAAAGTTACTTTTTAATTTCAAACAAGAATGAGAAGAAGGAAAGTGTTCCAATGAAAAGAAACACATGGGGTTTTTGGAAGATGTGATGAGATGCCCCAAAAACACACATTCTCTGCTTGTTTAAAATGCTTTCAGGACAGTGTTGAGAAGCCTTAAAAACCAGAGGCACCTCAGTGGTACACATCGAAACTATATATCTCTTCTAAAAACACTCCACAATCACTTCCTCATCCTGATGCAACCCCATACACGATGGAAGAAAAAGCAGAGCCCAGCTCTCTGGGTCTTCACTGAGGCTTGCTGGCCTCTAGTGGCCAGGAAGGAAGCTTCCAGCTCCGGGTTCCATCTGGCTTCTTTGTGACTTCTGTGAGAAAAAAGAGCATTTTATGCTATGTGTTGTACTAACCATTTTAAGGGCCCCTTGAGAATATTGGACAGATGCTCTGTTTCTTCATCAAAACATAGATAAGAAATTTTCTTTGGTCCAGAACAAATTATGGGGGCAGCAGTTAGCCCCAAACTTGACTCCCTTGTTTATGAGATGTAGTTGATGTTCTAAAGATAATGCTTTTCGGCTTCTCTCATGAAAGGCACAAAAATAGATGACAGGCGTGATTAGTTTAGGGAAGACTATCGTACCCATTTCAAAATGAAAATAAAATATGCCAAAGAAGTTTGAAACTATATATGTGTGTTGTGTATGTATGTGTGTGTGTGTGTGTGTATACTTTTTTTTTTTTAGGAAAAGTAAGTCATTGTCGGGTATGGTCATGCACACCTGTAATCCCAGCTACTCAGAGGGCTGTGGTAGGAAGATCATAAGTTCAAGGTCAGCCTGGGACACATAGTGAGACTGTCTCAAAATTTTATAAAGGGTGGGGAATGTAGCTCGACGGGAGAGTGCTTGCCTAGCATGTGTGAGGCCCTGAATTTTATCCCCGTTACTGAAAGAAAATAAACTATCTGCCTTCACCAAAAGGATGTGATCATGTAACCTCCATAATAGGTTCTTGACCAGCATTTGTGCCTTCTCTAAGTTTCAGTTTGCTCCCGTGGACACTGAGGTAATAGTACCTTCTACATGCATGGATTGCCAAAATTACGAGTCAATAGGCAAAGTGCTTGCTTTATCTTTTACTGTGCAGGACTGATACTTATTAAAGAATTAATAAATTTAGCTATTATTATTCTCTATAGAAGATATAGTCCCTCTTGAATTTTATGATAGACAGAGAAAGTCTTTGCCTGAGTTGGAATTGTACTTCGTGGTTTATGAAGGTCTGTCCAGTACATGTTGATCCCATTAGTTAAAGCAGTGCCTGGAATATCCTTTCTCTTCAAGGAGGTAGAACCATAGTTTTCCTAAGAGGAACGATGTATTCGAATAGCCACTTGATATGAACATACTATGGGAAGACGCTAAGTGATGTTTGGGGGTTGACCAGATAGACTTTAAAGCACTTGCTGGCTTGAAATTCTGTGTTGTGCGATGCTCTGACCCTCTTCTATTGCCTGCAAATTCATGAGCAGAGGTAAATTGTAGAAGATACCAGAGACACATCGGAGCACAAAACCACAGTGAAGGCCTACACAAGGATGCTCCGAGGGTGGTGTATTGTGCCCGCCTGCAGCCTCCCTTCCAGTGCCATCCTCAGTACTGGAGTCACCTTTGAGAAGGAGGCACATGTGTGTAAAGCACTTCCAGGGGAGAAAAGATTGTCATGAAGCTGAATTAAAATAGCAAGACTTCGCTGGAAAAACTAAAATGGACATAAGTAATTGATAGTTAAAACTGCCAAGGGTAATTTAGATGGTAATCTAATGTTCTGCCTGATATAAATAATATACATTTTTAGTATTTTGGTAGAAAATAATATAAATATAACAATTTGTCATTTCTGTCTCACAGCAATGAAGTTAATGTAACTCTGAGATTAGTGCGCATTGGAAGAAACCACATGTGTATATATCTGGACATAGAATCCAAGTACACTTCATTCTTCTTTGTGGAATAAGTTGATGAATTAACTGTAGTTTTAAAAAGGGACTCTAAATTCCTAAGAAGAAACCATAATTTCACTCAGCAATAGTTTGATATATAAGACATTTATAGTTTGGAATTATGTGGCAAAAAATAGCTGAATTTGTTGAGAACTTACCGAATACCAGATGCTAGGCAAAGTCATTTAATCCTTGAGAGTGATAGAGTATTATCCCATTTTACAGATGAAGACATTAGACTTCTGTGTATGAGAGTTCCTGTGTTGTCGGGAAAAAATTCTGATTTCTATGGCATTGGGAAAACTAGCAGGCTCTCTGGTATGTGCCGCTAAGATTGGCAGGCAAGGAGAGAGGAAGGAAGAGCCGGGGAGATTTCCAAAGAAAGTTTAGGACTCGGCTCTAAAGACTGTGACACTTGGATCTCCCAAATCTGGTCTAAAAGTCTTTCAGTGTGACACTAGATATGCAAAGCACTTACTCAACGGAGAAGCCCTGAGGAGTACAGCATGGAGAAAAAGAGATGTGGGGGAGGAAAGCGAGAGGGCATACAGCATTTACCTGGAGATGAGCAAGCTGCTTTCCAGGCGAATGGCTTGACTGGTGTGAATGCCGCTAGGAGTTGAGACATGGAGAACAATGTCACACAGCAGCTCAGCAACTCTTATGACAGGGGCCGTTAGCCAGAACAAGCAGCCTTCTTAACCCTCTGCATACGTGACGTGTGTCTCCGTGCATGGCTGAGGACTGATGCCAAGAACTGTCACAGATTCTCCGAAGACTCTGGCTCCTCAAAAGTGGTGGAGACTCTTGTGATCTGGTCAGCCTGAGGGGATGCAGAAGGCAAGTGAGCAGGCATTTCAGCCCCAAGGGGAGGCTCCGCAGACAGTTTTAAACACTTGGAAACGCCGTCAGAGTTCATGTGTGAAACCAACACCCAGTCGCAGACAGATGAACATTTTGGTGGAGTTGAAGTTTTGGAGCCCTACCCTGCTGCTGTGCTTGTATTTCTTGAACTTTGGATTTATGTCTGCAGGGGTGGGGTAAATATGTCACTAGATATGACTTGTAACGTGCTGATGTTTTAACCAGTACAGGGGTGTTCGGGGGCCCCTTCTCTCTTTCTCTGGTGGATGGAGTGCTGATTATATTGCATGGGCAAAGCTCACATGGAGTCAGAGAACCACAGGTTGAAAGAAGACCTTAAGGGCAATCTTCTGCTTTCTGGATGAGTAAACTGAAGCCCAAAACTCTTATGAAACAAGGACCAACAATTCGTTTTTCTTCAGTGCAGCACTTCTATCCCACCACCTCTCTCTCAGTATGCTCCAGTAGAAGTTCCCTTATATGGTCGCACCAGTTCATGGCTGTAGGAAGCTTTAGTGCCGTTTTAGGATTCTCAACACTGTATGTCAGTGCGAGTGACCCCCTTTGGGAAGCAGCAATGACAGAAATCAGTCAATTAGCTGGCAGAAGGTGGATTGACAATTCAGTCATTTGGAAAACCATTTAATTTCACCTGCTGCCAACTCTCAGATAAGAAGCGCATACACAATCTCCTAAGACGGGAGTGCTGCTTAATATTTTTCCAAGTGTTTAAATACTGCCACTTTTTAGTGATTACCTCTTTGAATATTTGTAAGAAAACAAATAAAAGGAGATGTATTACTGGGCTATTAAGTTACATTTTGTTATAAGGGATTTAAAATAAATTTCATATTTTAAGCTGCCAATTATAGTATTTCTCTCCAGTTTCTAAATATAATTAGAAGAGTGATAGTTCCATGATCAAAATGTATGTTAGTGGTTAGAGTATTAAAATACTGAGAGAAAATTATTTCCCACGAAATATGTTTCTATTTAGCTAATCGAATGATTTTCCATTTTACACTAAGAAGAGAGGTAGAAAATAACTTTGAGACTTCTAACATGAGCAACTTAGAGGATAAATCATGTAATTAGAAATACCATAATAGTTGTGGGAGGTTATTTACAAATAGGGCTGCAGTAATTTCCTCTCTCTTTGTTCCCTTGACTATTTCCCTCCCATATTGACTCTGGGCTTGCTCATATAACGTGCTTCGGTTGATGGGACAGTAGCAAATAAGACATAAGCAAAGATTTAACGTACCTGTGCATTGCAGCATGGTCTCTCCATTTCTTGGGACTCCTGTGCTTATCACCATGTGAGTGAGCCCAGGCCGGCCTGCTGGATGGGCAGAGACCCAGAGCCACGTCTTGCCCTGCCTCACATGACAGAGTTGATAGCAAGCCTACGAATAAGGCCATCCGGGATGAGCCAACCTCAGCCAGGCTTGCCCAGATCAGAACAGCCAAATCATAAGAAATCATAAATTTTCTTTAAAAGTATTTAAGACATAGGATTTGGAGCACTTTGTTATGTAGCAAAAGCTAAATGTTATAAAGGATATCTTTCTGAGATACTGAGAATTGAACCCAGGAACTTTGCACTGAGCTATATCCCCGCCCCTTTGTACTTCTAATTTTTGAGACAAAGTTGCACTACGTCACCCAGTCCAGGCTCCAACTTGTGATCCTCCTGTCTCAGCCTCCCAGAGTGATGGGATTACACATGTGTGTCACTACGCCCAGCAAGGTATCACCTCTAAGCTTTGCATTTATAGAGTGAATAAAGAGATTAAATGACTTATTGCTCTGTTCCTGTGTTCCATTCACAGTGAAACTTAATTGCAGGAGTCGCACAGTCTCTACTTCCTCTCCCCTAAACAACCTCAATCATCTCCAGTTGAATTTCTGTCTCTTCTACTCTGCTGAACCTGTTTCTGGGACATCCAGTGCCCCTGGCCTCTTTTGGTCTCCTCTATGGCACTGCCTCTTCTTCCCAGTTCCTCAAGGTTGAGATTCTGGTTTTTATTCTGTATTTTACACCATATCCTTGCATTAGTCATCAAGTCTCATAGCTATTTATTTATTTATTTATTTATTTATTTATTTATTTATTTATTTATTTATGCTGGGGATCAAACTCAGGGCCTTGTGCTTGCAAGGCAAGCACTCTAACCACTGAGCTAAATCCCCAGCATGTCCCATAGCTTTAAATGCTGCCTGTATACTCAAGACAACCATATTTATATTTGCAGTCCTGCCCTCTCTTCTGAATGCCAGATTCCTATAGCCAAGTACCCACAGACATCTCAGTTTTGAGATGGACATCTAACAGACCACTCAAACTGAACTTGTCCAAAACAGGACATTTGATACCTCACCTGGACCCTCAACCTTTCCTTCCCAAAGCTTTCCTAGTATCAACTACCGGGTGTCTTCTTTTAATGTATTAATTCTAAACACCATCACTTCCATTCTAAGTTACTACCCTGGGCTCCTAAATGGATCCTTTGATGCTACCATTTCTCTTTCATAGTCTGTTCTCCAGGCACCAGCCAGAAGGGTCGTTCTGTAACATTCATCTTCCTACACCACACCATGGACTGCCCATATCCCACTTCTGGAGAAGCCTAATCTCCAGAAGTTACAGAGCATGTCATGTTGAGCACCAAGCTCACAAGCCACGAAATGAGATCCTGAGAAATGGAATCTGTACCTTTGACACACACAGACAAAACTGAAAACTTTGAACCCCAAGGTCCCTTTTAGCTCTCTGGATGGAGGAAGCAGACCCTTCAGGCTCTCCTCCAACCTGGTACCTAGATTGTAGCCTATCTTTATCTGCATCAAACTCGTCAGTCATCACAGCTGGGACAGTAACCTTAAAAGATGAGATCCAGCATATCCCCTGTGGAGATGGAAAAGGTCTGGCCAAGAAAGGAAACGTTAGCAGAAAGAGTTGCAGGACCTCACCAAATGGTGTTGTCGGGAATCTAGGGAGCATGTATGGTGGGGATTTTAAGGGTGACGGCAGGTGATAGCACCATGGCCCGAATCCAACTCATAGTAAATCCAGTGCAGTCTTCGCTTGTTTCTCCAGGCTCAGGATATACTGTGGACATGTATACACTTGTTAACTAGAAGAATTTCCACTCCGGCTTCCTGACCCATGAATTTGGGAGTAATATAGAAAGAAGGGCCAAATGAGAGCCCTAGAATGTCCCCCCAGACCTCACCAAGACACTGAACCAGAGCATTTCTGCATCCCTTAGGGAATTCTAGAGACCAAAAGTTGAGGGACATAAGGGGGATCATTCCTATTACATCCCCATTTGACTCTTCAAGTGCTAGTGCTATGTAGATCCTGGGAAATGACTATAGGTAATCACAGGCTTAATAAGAGAATAGTTCTGATCACAGGTGTGCTTCTGGGTATGCCATATATATATATGCCATATATATATATGCCATATATATATATATATTGGTGCTGGGGATCGAACTCAGGGCCTTGTGTTTGCCAGCCAAGCACTCTAACCACTGAGCTAAATCCCCGGTTCTCAAGGGTATGCTAATTTTATAAGAGCAAATAAATAGAACTTTGCCACCTGCTTTGTAGCTACTACCCTAGCAAAATTGTTTAGCTTACCTCTATCAACAAAGATTATCAGAAGCCATATGCTTTGGATCAGGGGCAGCAGTTTACCTGAGCCTCTTCAGGGCTATGTCAGCCTGGAGAATCATTGATCATCTTGATTTCCCACAGAATATCTTTCTGACACAGTGTAATCGTGACATGATGGTAACTGGACCCAGTGAACTAGACATAGACACAATAAGGAAGGAAGGAAGTAAATAAGTAAGCAAGCAAGCATGCATTCAAGTAATATGCATGCCAGAAGGTGAGAGAAAAACACCAAGAAGATTCAGGTACCTGCTGCATCATTTAAGTGTCTATGGGGCTAGCAATCTAGAATATGTTGGGATATCACCTCTAAATAAGAAAAGCTACTTCACTTACGCAGCTTATCACAATGATTTTTGGAGTCAGCACAGCCTGCATTTGGTCATGCTACTTGAACCATTATACTTGGAACGAGATAAGACCCTCTCACAGGTCCAGGCTGTAGTGCTAGCTATTCTGTCACTTGAGCCTTATCTCTCAACAGGTGAATATCAGAAGTATCTGAGAGAAGACAGTGGAATTGCATGAAGTCTCCAGCACACTTCAATGGCAGAATCTTCTACCAGCAATTCTCCATTTGAAAAGCAATACCTGGCTTGCTACTGGGCACTGGTAGAAAATTGAAAGCCTGTCTAAAAAATTGCCAACCATGAACTGTGTATTATCTTACTTACAATATGATAAAACTGGGCTGCACAGCAACATACCATTGTGAAATTGAAATGGTATATATAAGACTGGACCTGAGCAAGTCCAGAAAAGGCACAAATAAACCGCTCAAGTTGGTGGCTCACAGCCCTGCATTAGTTATTCTTAGTGCTTTGCCGTATTGCCTTTTGTATACATGTATGGCTTCAGGGGAGTTCGTTTTGAACAGATAATGAAGGAGGCAAAAGCTCGGATGTGGTTTACAGATGGATTTGCATAGTATGCTAGCACCAGCCTGAAGTCCATCATTACATATACCACACACACACACACACACACACACAGAGAGAGACAGACTTTGAAAGGCATTAGTGAAGGGAATCTGCCCAGAAGTGACATCTTCAGATTATAAATCTGGTTGTCCACTTCCTTTAGCTAGGATAAGGATCTACAGTAATTCAAGCTGGCTGACTAATAAGTTGGTTGGCTGTTCAGATACTTGGAAGAATTAAGATTGAAAACCTGATGACGAGGAGAACCAAGGATACCGATATGGAGGGATGGATTTCTCAGGAGGGAAAGAAAGTTTGAGGATACTTATATCCACGTAAATGCCTAATGTGCTCCTCCACTTCAGAGGTGGGCCCAGTAATTCAATACGCGAAGTAACCACTCCTGTGGGTATTCGTCAGCCTCTTCCTCCAGCCACCTTCTCTTTAAGGAATAGGAATGGTTACAGCCCTCAATCTTTGCTAACTGTACACTTCTGCACCATTTTTGTTGGTTTCCATAACCCTTATCTAAAAAAAATGTAGGTGGACAATATATTGGTTATTCTACTCACAACCTTTTACAAGGTCCTCAATTATCCAATTTAAATACGCCATCTATTTTTCACCAGGACCTTAGCTGATATAAAACACAAGCCAATTTTAAAAACTGCTTTCATTTACAATCCTAAAGATATGGCTAGGTTGCACAAGCTCGCTAACTCTTGGGTTACTCTTTAGTAAATGAAAGCACCTTCCTCAGAGTATTATACAGAGTTGAATGTTCGATGCACAGTTCTGCATATATGATGAATACTCAAAAAGAGATAACGGTTATTATTAGTCTTACTAAATGAAATCAAGGAAAATCTGAAAATTTGCCACATTAAGTGGACAGGTGACATATCTTTAAGAATATCAACTAATAGAACTAATTGTTAACACTTGTGAAATACATGTCAGGTGCTCTTGTAATAAGCTTATAGACCTTATCTCATTTACTCTTTATAACAGTTATATAAGGGAAAACACTATTGAGATCCTCATTTTACATATGAAGTTAAGTAACTTGCCAAAAAGGACACCTCTGGTACATAGATACCAGAGCTGGGACTCAAATCCAAGCCTGCCAAGACTCCAGAGAGCAAGTATTAACCACTGTGTTATGCTGCCTTCACATCAGTCCAGAATTTTAACGTATAATCCCAGATTCAGCAACGAATATACATGTACTGTATTATATGCCATTTATAAATCTCCACAGATTTGCTGTACCAGCACCTCCCTTCCAGGTCTTTACCTGCCCCACTTCCTATCACTGCCAGCTTTGTAAGTGATCCTAGGGGGAGGGCCAGGTTGTGGCCCCTTCTCCATTCTGCACCTTGCAGCGGGAACCGCAGGGCCCCCATGCCCAGAGCCCTGATCTGGTCAAATCTACACAGGCTCTGGTTCCCCAGCCCTCTCCGTGGTGCGTACGAGACCTGACTTCCCAGCAGAGGTTCAGAGGGCTACGTGACAGAGCCCAGAGCTGCAGAGGGCTTAACACTTCCTGTAATGAATGCTGGCCAGGGAGAGATACACGAGAGGATGAAATTATCAGACAAATTTCTCTTTCTCCCCCCTTCCAAGGGATGTTCCCAGAAGCAACAGCATGGCGTTGTCTATCTGGGAATAAGTTGTATAACTGAGCAATTACTTATATTCTTCTCTTGAACTTCTGGCCAGTTTGTTAAAATACCACTTTGCATTTGCCTCCCCCGCTTCACAGTCCTGCTTCCCCCTTTCCCCTCATTCTTCTTGCCCTGGAATTACACCTGTCAGTTAGGGTGACAAATTGTCCCTGGCTTGCCTAGGCCTAAGGGGGATTCCTGTGAGGCAGAACATTCAGTGCCGAAACCAGGAGAGTTCCAGGCGAACTCCACTCTCAATAAAACACTAGCAGGTAAGCATTAGGTCAGTCCCTGAGTGTGACAGTTGGTACCAGGAATGGCTGTAGAAAGCTCAGTTTTAGGATGAGAGTTCAGAGCTAGTTGAACAGTGACCTAAAAGTGAAAGGATTTCTATTGCTGGTGATAACTAGGGGCGGTAATCATGCCTGGTATTCATTAACATCAGAATTACTGAGCCTTTGGGGGACAAACTGCACCCAAACCATAGCATATTGCTGTGTGTGGGCGGAGGACCATGCGATGCCCTAACAATGCCTATATGAGTCCGTGTCGCTACTTGAACACAAAGATTTGGTCCTAGCCTTTTCATTAATGTTTAGTAAAATCACACCTGCCTTTTTTCTCTCAGAGGGCCCATAGCTGACTTCCTGCATTAAAGGAATAAGGAATGCACTGGTGAGGAGAGCAATACGATCTTTGAGAAACTCAAGATGCTTGTCCTCTGTATGCCCACATTGAAAACGGGAGATGTTAAAAAAGAAAGAAAGAAAGAAAACAGGAGAGGTTGTCATGCTCTTGGGCTCGCTTGTATCAAAGGGGATAAGGGGAACAGTCTCTCTTGCCCTTTGCTGTCTACTGGGCTCCTTCGGGGTGAGGAACACCAGCCAGAGAGCCTGTCCTGGTGAAGCATTCTAGGCTGTCCCTCAAGCGAAGCTCAAAGCTCTGAGGTCGCCCTCTACACACAGCCTTCTGCATCTGGGCTCCTGTCCCCCTTCCCATCCCAGCCTTAGACCTGGAGCTATTAGCCTACCCTCTGCTACCAGCTCCATGTCATTATACTGTTCTTTCAGGTTCTGCAGGACTGGGCTTCACTTTGACAAATAATATCATTACTAAATTCCTCTCAAATTACTTACCTTGACCATCTTGACCATACCATATGTTTCCTGTCAGGGTCTTATGTATGTTTAAGATACGTTGAGAATTTTTTTTTTCCAGAAACGTTGTGGGGGCATGATTAGGGAACACATATTAGAGGGAAACTTGTCCATGTATATTTTAAAATTTTGAATCATATAAATGCATCACATATTGAAAAGATTATTCCACACTCTTGTACACTCTTAAGAACATGTTAAGTGGTGAAGAGGCTAGTGGCAGAAGAAAGACATTGTGGGACCTGATATTATAACCTTTAAAAATGTGACGATCTTTGCATTTCTAGGAAAGTGAATTTATCCTTAGAAAATAATCAAAGATGGAAAAATGCATGTACAAGTAAGATTCACTGCTGTTTTTACTTTTATGAGAGAAAATTTGCTAACATTGCAAATGCTCATTTGTGGGATAACATATGACAGAAGTCTGCACCTATCAAAGATCATGCCTTTTAGGGTAGAGCACAAGAAAATCTCATAATTTTTGATACATGGCAGAAGTAGAATACAAAAATGGGCACACAATTTTATAAACCATGTATATATTATGTATTTGTATTTTACCAATAAAGACCCTGAAGCAGAGAATAAATATCTATATGTGCTCAAGAACATAGGATTTTTTAATTTGGATGTTGGATGCTACACATAGTAGAATATCTAACTTAAAAGAGTTTAAACAATAGGAGCATTAATTTTTCCCTTCAAGAGATCTGAGGATATGCAGTTCTTGAGTTGGTCTGAGAACTCATATTATTGAGGACCCATGTTCTTTCTATCATTCCATTAGATTTTGTTCTCTGTCTCACCTCATGGTCATAAAATGACAGCTTCAGCTCCAAATATCACATCATTACAGGACAATGATCAAAGCAGGAAGGCCTTAGAAGTCAAATAATTTAGATCAAGCTCTATGTCTGGGCTAGCATTTTGAGGGAGCTGTGGTGCAACTCTGGATTTATATGAACACATAAATACTGCAGAATGAGCTGTCTTAGAGTCTACTATTCCTGTTTTTAAAAAAATTGAAACAAAACCAGTAGAGTCAACCTTTTAATGAATTCTTTTCATTTGTAAAAGGACTGGGTTGGGAGAATCTCTGAGATTTCTTCCAAGCTCTGAAGTCCCTTCTGCCTGGCTCTGACTAGGAAAAAGGCTGGCAGAAAATATATCAATTATAAATTGTGGTTAGCTTTGAATGGTGAGATTACGGTGTATGTATTTTCATTTTGTTTATTATTTTTCTCTTTTCAAAAATTTTTAATATGTATTATTAATGTGAAAAGAAAATACATCATTTTAAAGTATAAATGTTCTAAGCTAGAAAACTTCTAAAAAAATTAACTGCACATGTAGTACATGGTTTGTTTGTTTGTTTTTGTCTCCCAATAGTAGTTCAACTAGTTTTAATAAGATTTACTCCTGTACTTTGACTATCCAGGTGTACAGGTATAAATTTCATCTGCGGTTAGAATTACGGAACTTTTGGTAGAATCCCCTTTTAGGAGATGTTAGTGGCAGATGGCTCTTGCC
>PVJO010027870.1:0-19028 GCA_004026905.1 Hystrix cristata
AAAAAAAAAAAAAAAGAGACCGGAAATGATGAAACATTGCTTGGAATTTTATACATAGAATTGTAAGCTGCTTGTATCTTAAGAGTATAGGTTGCATGTTTGTATGAACATGTACATGGAAGTCCTCAACTGATTTTCTTCTGGCTCTGGAGACTGAACTCAGAGCCTCAGGACTGCTAAGCATGTGCTGTCCCCTGGATCTACACTTTTGGCCTCTCAGGTGACTTTTAACAAAGGTGCAAAGGAGATTACAGGTGTGCACCACCACGCCTGGCGAAACCTGAAATTTTTTGAAAACAGAGGTGCCCTGTACATACTAAAAGAACCAGTAACCTCCAGCTGTTGCACAGATGACAAAATGTGAAAAGGGTAAGGTCAAACATGAAAAAGAAATGTAAAATGGTATTTGTATAAACATGGGGACAGACAGCCTGGCCAAGGTGTTCTCCATAAAGACAATTGTATTTCACAGTGAATATTTATAACAGGGCAAAAGACACCAGAAATAATAAAGTTTATCCAACAGTGACCTGACCCCTAACCTGATCCCTCACCCCATAGACGTTCCATCTCACAGGGCCCTCTTCCCTCATCCCTCAACCCCGACCCCACAGATCCCCAGACCTCAGCTTACTGCCCCAACCCCATCACTAACCCAATAGATCATTCCTAAGACAAGCAGGCCTCCAGGTGAATTGCTGTCACAAAGCCCCCTTCCGTCTATGGTCTGCCCCTTCCTTTCCTCCTTGCTTCATTGCTGTCCACCTGCATTCGCCCCAGCTGCTGCAAAGTGTGTCTGCACATGACCTGTGGGGGCCCTCAGGACCCTAGGGCTTTGGCACCTTCGGAGTAGGTGAGCAGACCTTCTACCTGGAGTCGCTCCTCCCCATGGAGCAACTTCCAACAGGCCATGACCAAGGTGCACAGGCTGCTGCTGTCCTCGGCCTGGAGGTGACCTGGGGAAGGTGGGGGACAGTGGTGTGGGTGTTCAATTGCATGTTACAGTGCGATGTTGGGACAACTCTTTCTCCCTGCTCATAGAAACCCACAGATGTAAAACTTTAATTATATACAAACATAACAATCCATATAAAATTTTTAATTTAAAATTATTTTAATTTTTTTGAGGTGCTGGGAATTGAACCCAGAGTCTTGTGGTGCCAGGCAAGCACTCTACCACTGATCCACATCCTCAACCCCAGATATAAAATTATGTATGGGATGTGTAATGATGTGTGCAGGATTAAAAAATTATTGTTATGAAAATTGTTGCGAGTTGCAATTGTTATGTTCCGGTTCATTATATTTTTATTACCTTTTCTACATGTATTTAAATGTCCAGAATAAAAACTGCAAAGAAAAATCAGAGGACTAATGGAAAAGAATAGAGGCTATACAAAGAAACTCACCCAACTACAGCTATCTGATTGTGGAGAAAGAAGCCAAAAATATACATTGAATAAAAGACAGCCTCTTTGCAAATGGTGCTGAAAAACTGGATATCAACTTGTAGAACACTGAAACTGCATCCTTATATCTCACCTACACAAAATATCGTTCAAAATGGACCAAAGACCTAGGTATAAGACCTGAAACTTTGAAAGTGATGAAAGAAAATGTATGGGAGACACTTGAAGCCACAGGAAGAGTCAAAGACTCCTGAAATAGGACTCCAACAGTACACGAAAAAATAGCAAGTATCAACAAATGGGACTACATCAATTCAAAAGTTTCTGCACAGCAAGGGAAACAAATAACAGAGTGGAGAGACAGCCTACACAATGGGAGAAAATCTTTCCCAGCTACTCTTCTGACAGAGGATTAAAACCTAGACTATATAAAGAACTCAAGAAACTTAATAGCAAAATATTAAATAGCCTAAGCAATAAATGGGCACATGTCAAGAGAAGGACACATGTTGAAAGGAGGACGAATCTCCAATAATTACATGGAAAAATGTTCAAAATTTTTACCAATTAGGGAAATGTAAATCAAAGCTACATTGAGGTTCCATTTCCCCAGTCAAAATGGCTACCTTCAAGAATGCAAAAAAAAAACCCACATGCTGTCGAGCTTCAGGTGAGGTGAGAAGGAACCCTCCTACCTGCTGGTGGGCATGTAAGACTTGGGAGAAAGAGGCCCATGAAACAAGAATTAGCCTAGGGCAATGGTGGTGAGCCTATGGTGGTGAGCCCTCTCTGTACGCATGTAAGCCAAGTCATCCCAGCTTCACCCCAGCAGCCGAGCATCGGATAACAGTGCACACAGGGGCCATGCATGTGCTCGGAAAGAAGTAGTGGTGCCAGGCAATGATGTCATGAGCTGCGACTCATTAGCCATGAGGCATCTGAGCTTTCACATGGCTGGTCAGTGTGCCGTCAAGGAAAGATAGATATAGATATAGATATAGATTTGCTTGGACTGACTGTGAGTGTTAAT
This sequence comes from Hystrix cristata, assembly GCA_004026905.1. Lineage (NCBI taxonomy): Eukaryota > Metazoa > Chordata > Mammalia > Rodentia > Hystricidae > Hystrix > Hystrix cristata. The sequence goes on from PVJO010027870.1 coordinate 2,440, forward strand.
ACATTCATTTTTATTGACACGAGATTTTAGCTTTGAGTTTTCTTACAAAAATACCCAACTTCATGAAATAAACACTACTAGATGTAAAAGATCAGATAAACATCAATATAATCATAGTGAGGGATCCAAATACCCCACTAACACAAACAGATCAACAAGACAAAAAAAAATCAATGAAGAAATAAAGGAGCTATACCACACTTTTAAAAACATGGACTTAATAGATAGCTACAGTGGTTCTACCCAACAACAACAGAATACACGTTCTGCTCAGCAGCACAGGGAACTAGCTCCAAAATGGACCACACACCATCTCATAAAGCATGCTTAAATAAATAGAAAAGAATCAAAATGATCCCATGCCTATTGTCACATCATTGCGCAACGAAACTAAAAATCAATGGCAAAAACAAAAATCAATGGCAAAAATTCCGCAGAAATTATGTAAATACATGCAGATTAAGCAACACTTTCTTTAACAAATGAGTTGCCACAGATGAAATCAAAGAAGAAATTAAACACTTCCTACAATCAAATGATAATGCTAGTACAACATACCAGAACCTATGGGACACAATAAAAGCAGTCCTAAGAAAGAATTTCATGGGACTTAAAAAATATCAGTAATGAACAAGTCAAAGAGCCTGTTCCTCAAAAGAATAAACAAAATACACAAACCTTTAGCCAAACTTACCAAAAGAAGGAAAGAAAAGACCAAGATAAATGCAATTAGAAACGAAAAATGTTAAATCACAAAGAACACTGCTGAAATCTAGATTATTAATAACTACTTCATAAACCTGTACTTTAATAAATTGGAGGATCTAAAAGAAATGGATAGATTCCTAAACACATATGAATTACCAAAACTGAATCACAAGGATAAATATACTGAAGAGTCCAATAATAACAATGAAATTGACACAGTAATAAAAAGCCTACCAACTAAAAAAAGCCCAGGACTCGATGCATTCACCACTGGATTCTACAAGAAATTCAGGGAAGATCTAATACCGATACTCTTCCAACACTTCAATGAAATTGAAACAGAAGGAGCACTGCAAACACAATCCTGCATTGCAATACTAAACAAGGACACAACCAAAAAAGAAAACTACAGACCAAGTCTCTTCACAGAACACAGATGCAAAAATCCTCAAGAAGATATTTGCAAACAGAATGCAGTAAAACATTAAAAAGATCATACATGCATCCCAGGGATGCAAGTATGGTTCAACACACACAAATTGATAAATGTAATACATCACATAAACAGAAGCAAAGACAAAAATCACATGATCATCTCTACAGATGCCAAAAAAACCATTGACAAAATTCAACATCCATTCACAATTTAAAAAAAAAAGGAGTTAGGTATAAAAGGACTTTATCTAGGGCTGGGGATTTAGCTCAGTGGTTAGAGTGCCTGCCCCGCAAGCACAAGGCCCTGAGTTCGATCCCCAGCACCAAAAAAAAAAAAAGAAAGAAATTCAGTTTGAGCTATTCCCCTAGTAGATATCTTCCTGAAAGAGTTAAAGACATTGTACCACATTGATACATGCTTACCTGTGTTTATAACAGCATAGCTCATAATAGGTAAATCTGGGAAGTGGCCTATATGCCCATCGACAGATGAATGGATTAAGAAAATGTGGTATTTATACACAATGGAGTACTAATCAGCCATAAAGAAAGACAAATCTGAGTCATTTGTGGAAAAATGGATGCACCTTGAGACCATAATGTCAAGTAAAATAAATCAGATTCATGAGCTTAAAATTGCATTGTTTTTCTTATATGAGAATTATAAACAATAAATAATTTAAACAGCAAAAGAAAAGATAGTAGAAGGGTTGGGGATTTAGCTCAAGTGGTAGAGCACTTGCCTAGCAAGCACACAACCCTGAGTTCAATTCCCAGCACCAAAAAAAAAAAAAGATAGTAGAAAATATGGAGATCTTTAAAACTGCAAAGGGGATCTGGAGGTAAAGGGAGGGGCGAAGAGGGGAAGTGGGAGGGGAAGTAAAAAGAAGTAAAATAGGTTATGTACATGTACCAACTCCCCTATGATATGTGTAATCATTATGTACAGCAAACGTGTATTAATGAAAATAAAATTTCTGATAAGTGTGTTGAGGTCTAAGAATTACAAAACCTTTCGCCAAACCAGATATTGACACAATAGCTTCATAAAAACAAGCTGAAATATCTGAGTAGTTTTATGTTTTTGTTGTCTTCTTTTTATGGTATAATAAAACACAGAAAAAATAAAGGAAGTTTTGTTACTTATATACATTATATTATATATTTTCTGTATGGCTCAAGACTCACACAGTGCAATGTAGACAAAAAAAGCTTAGACCTCATGCTCTAAAATTATCGGAAGAAACACATCCAACATGAAGAAATCATTTACCAGGTATTAAGAGATGTCAAATAAAAAACACGTTACCAGTTGAAACTATGGGGCTGAGGATATAGCTCCATGGTAGGGCACTTCCCTAGCATGTGAGAGGGACTGGGTCAAAGCTCAATAATGCAAAACAAAAACAAAACAAAACCCAAATATGAGAAACAGTTATAAAGTCCATGGATTCTCTCATTCAACTAAGTTTACTGTTCACCAACTGTGTACCAACCCATCAAGGAACAGAAACAACAACAATCCCCATTCTCTTGGGTCAAAGACAATAATCGAGACAGGAAGGGAAGTGTCTTGTCATGTTAGAAGGTAATTCTGATGTGCGTTCAAGCTGAGAACCACTGCTCTCCAACTGCAGTGAAGGATGAATTCGTGTTCGCTACAGCCATGGGGTGACTTTCACAGACACGACGTGCAACATAAAAGTCAGATGCACAGTATGATTCTCATCATACAATGTACATAAACAGGCTGAGGATTTAGCTCAGTGGTTAGAGTGCTTGCCTAGCAGACACAAGGCCCTGAGTTCGATTTCTGGCACCAATAAATAAATAAGGAAAGGAAGGAAGGAAGGAAGGTAGGAAGAGAGAAAAGAAAGAAAGAAAGAACATAAACAGGCAAAACCAATCAGTGAATTGGGCTTAGTGCGTGCCTGTTAGCCCAGCATACTAGGAGACTGAGGCAGAAAAATTACAAATTTGAGCCCAGCACTGGCAATGTAGTGACCAAGTGAGATCCTGCCACAAAAGTGTAAAGTGTAAAGTTCCTCGCTTCAGTATCCAGAACCACATATACACACAAAATCTGACAGTCGGGTGTTGAGGATCACCCCAGTAATACCACCATTAAGGAAGGCTGAGGCAAGAGGATCGCAGTCTCAAGGGGAAGCCTGGGCTACATAGCAAGACACTTTCTCAGAAAAGGAAAAGAGAGGGGAAAATAAATCAGATGAAGCTGTATGAAATGAAACACTCCTAAGAAATATGAAGAGGGGTAATTCTTAATGACAAAGTGTAAAATCCAAAGTAATATCAAAAATTACAGAGATCTTTTTATCAAATAAATAAGATCAATTTTCGTGAAAGAATAACTATGGCAAATTCAATAAAATTGACAATTATATGGTCTCTAGAAGACTTGTATTTATCTGTGAAAGAAAGAAAGAAGGAAGGAAGGAAAGGAGGGAGGAAAGAAGGAAAGGGAGAGAAAGAGAGAGAGAGAGAGAGAGAAAGGGAGGGAGGGAGGAAGGAAGAGAGGAAGAAAAGATTACAACCAGGCATTGTGGTGGCAAACGCAGTTGATCCCAGCATTCGGATGCTACAGGAAGAAGACGGCAAGTTTGAGGGCAGGCAGGACTGCGCACCGAGTTCAGGCCTCCAAAGTAACCAACCAACAAACAAAACAAACAAAAGCAAAAACAAATAAGAACAAGGCTAATAAATGAAATTATCAATTAATTCAGAAAACCAATTTGATAGACTCCAACACCCATTCATGATTAAAGCTCTCAACAAAATATGAAGAAGCGGAAATTTCACAGCTCTAAAAAATAAAAACCTACAGTTCACATATTTCATGCTAAAACACTAAATGATTTCCTCCTAAAATTGGGGAAAAGGCAACGATGTCTACTTTCACCACTAAAATTCTTCATACTGTTAGAAGTTCTAGCCAATTCCATAATGCAAAAAAAAAAAAAAAAAAATATATATATATATATATATATATATAAGAGAGCAGGGCACAGTGCCACATGGCTGTACTCCCAGCTACTTGGGAGGCTGAGGCAGGAAGATCACTTGAATCCAGGAATTCCAGGCTAGTCTGGAATATCTAATGAGACCCAGTTTCTAGAAAAAATAATACCAGGCATATAGATTCGAAAGAAAAAAATGAGACTGTCTCTATTTTTGGAAGAAATTACATTTGTATGTAGAAAAAAAAGGAAGTCTTTACATAAAAGCAAAAAGAAAAAAAAAAACCTTGAAAATTTTAACTGAGTAGTATGCCAAAGGTCTCAAGATACATATTAACATAGAAACATCAATCGTATTTCTATATTCTAAGAATGATCATGTGGAAACCGGATATTTTAAAAATACCACTTATAGCTGGGTACAGTGGCCCTTGACTGTAATCCGACCTGTCTGTGAGGCTAAGGCAGGCAGGAGAATTCCAAGCTTGGGCCTGGCCTAGGAAACAGCACCTTAGTCAGGCCACGTCTGAAAATGAAAACAAGGTCAAGCTGTAGCTCAGTGTGAAGGCCTTAGGATCACTTCCTGGTACACCCCTCTGCTAAAAAAAGAGACAAAATACACAGAGAGACAGCAGTTTAGTAGTAGTTGGCCAGGCTGGCTTGAATTCCTGGGCCAAAGCCACACACCTTCCTACACCTCAATAGTAGCTGGAGCTACAGGAGTGTAACATCATGCCCAGCTACACCTGATGAGTTTGACATTTTTTCCTTTTTTTTTTTTTCAGAATTCAAGATCAAATCGAGGGACTCGAGTGTGGTTGGCAAGTGCTCTATGACTAAGCTACACCACCCAGCCCCAATTATTTGTAAATGACCTTTCTAGCTTATTAGAAGAGAATTCTAGGAGCTGGGTGCATTGCTCAGTAGTACAGTGCATGCTTAGCATATGTGAAACCCTGGGCTCAATCTTCAGCAATAAAAAGAAAAATAAGAATGTGGTACATATCTACATCTACCAGCTACAATATTATGCATTATTAACTTTAGCTAAACACAGTCTCTACCATCAATATAAGTTAGGGATGTTAAATTTACCAAACCCAGTTAATCATGGCATAATCTCAGAAATTTGTCCCATACCTAAAGGTAGACACAAAAAGAGACCAGAAATGGATAAAACATTGCTTATTATTTTATTCATAGCTTTAAAAATTACATGGTAACTTAAGACTATAGGTTGTTTAATGTTTGTATGACTATGTACATGAAAATCCTCCACTGATTTTTTTTTTGTGGTTTCTAAGGATTGAATTCAGGTCCTCAGGAATCCTAAGAATGTGTGGTACCTTTAAACTACACACCTCCAACCTCTGGCCTGATTTTTGACCAAGATGCAAAGGCAATTCAATAGAGGAAAGAAACTTTCAAACAAATAGAGCTAGAGCAATTGGAAATCTAGAAGGAAAAACAAAACAAACTAAACTACTTTTCGCAAAAGAACAAACACTTTATACCAATATTAACTCAACTTGAGAACTAACTCTCAAATCTCTCTCAGTCTCCCCCACATATACATATATACACACATATTCTGAAGTACTGCAGATTGAAGACATGGCCTACACACTGAACTACATCTCTAGTCCCTTTTTAAATTTCTTATTCTGAGGCAGGGTCTCTCTAAATTGCCAGCGAGGTTCGAATTTTCAGCCCTCATGGTCAGCCTCACAAATGCTGGCAGGGAAGTCTTGTGTCACCATGCCCTGACTAGATTTTTTGGGGGGAGGGGGGCTGGGGATCGAACTCAGGGCCTTGTGCTTGCAAGGCAAGCACTCTAACCACTGAGCTAAATCCCCAGTCCTGGGTATTTCTTTAACGAATTAAAATGTTCATCTCAAACCAGTGGCTAGCCTCGTATTAATGGTAGGCGCATCCAACCTGTCACTTAAATTTAATAAAAAGATCAGATTGGCCACTGTCAGAACATAATATCTGCTAAAAGAGGGAGCCAATGTTAGTTAAGAATTTAGAGATAGGAGCCAGCAGAGCAAATGGTAGAAAGAAAAGTAACATGTAACTGTGAAAAGAGAGGTGTTCCTGCAAACCTTCAAATACCCAATTAAACTCGAGCTGCTGTATTTATGAAAAACTAAGAGTTAATTTCAGAAAAAGAAACGTATTAGGCTATTTCAGAAATCTGGGGACTAGTGTTCTGGCTGTGCTATTCTCTATAAAGAAAATGGCAGTTATTTCAACAGGAAGTACTTTATCATAGAGCAAAAGATGACGGGGGAAAAAGAAACTATCCAACAGTGACCCGAAACCCTAAAGCAGTCCCTCACCCACCGAATGTCCATCGCTCATGCCCCTCGTCCCTCATTCCTCACCTGTCACCACACACTCTCCATTACCGACCCCCACATAACCCCACAACTTGGCTTACTGCCTCTTTCCCTACCACTAACCGTATTTGCCATCCCTGAGACAAGTAGGTGTTGAGGTGAGTTGCTGTCACGAAGTCCCTTTCTGCCTAAGGTCGTTGCCTTCCTTCGCGCCTGTCTGTTGCACCAATGTGCAGACTCCTCAAGGGCTCCGGCTCTGAAAGGTGTTTGCACACTGCCCACGAGGCCCTGCGGAAGCTGGGCTTTGGCACCTTAGGCAGGTGGGCGGACCTTCCGCCTCAGTGGCTCCTCCCCAGGGGTTGGGCCTTCCCAGGGGGCGGGACCAAAGGGCTGGGTTGCTGCTAGGTACCGCCACCAGGGGAAACCCAAAGAATCAGTGGGATGGTGGTGTGTTTTTTTCCAGTAAGGAGCAGTATTTATTAAGAAGGCACATTTACATGCTTAGGTGCAAAGTAAATAATTAAACACATGCTACTTTCAATGAACTGTAAAGAAAAAAATAACATGAAGAAACAACTGTTTTCAGAGAAATTTTTCTGTTTTAGAGCTATAACATATCTATTTGCATATTACAAAATTATTATCCTTCATGTATAAAATTGTTTCTCAATCTCACATTTAAATCTTTTTGAAGTAAATTTTAGCAGGTCATAATACAAAATTTGCATTGAAGTTTGAATGTAAATGATAGACTTTTCAAAGCCTTTCAAAACAGAAATGCAATTGAAGATTTGTATTCCCAGACGCTGCCTACAGTAGCTTCCTTTTAAGAAACTAAATGCTCTGCATTATCATATGATAAAGATTAGTTTTCAAATGAAAGTTTTTAGAGCACATTTATTCTTGGAGAGTACTATAATTTTTAGTTAATATAAGCAAATAACTTTCATATAAATTGTGAGCCACCAAGAATTCAGTTTTCCAGAGAGTATGATTTCCTCATATCTAAAAGTAAAATTCTACCGATTCTATATATTTTGATAATTAATTGCACAAGTCTAATAAAATCACCTAAAAAGAGTAATGACAACTACTACTTATTGGGCACTTATTCTGTGCTAGGTACTAAGCTAAGTACTTGACAAAAATCACCCCATTTAATATTTACAATAACTCAAGTATGTAGGTGTATAAGCCCCATCCTGTAAACAAAACTGAGGTGTACAGAAGTTAAGCAATATCCAGATTCAAAGTAAGTTGTAACTTGTGGAACCAGGAGTTAAGGCAAGTCTCTCTTACTGTGATTCCAAAGCCAGAGTACTCAATCTCTAGATTGTATCCCATCAATGAGACCCCTGAATCTGTGATAAAGGTGTGTGTTTAATAATTTTATCTGTTATACATTTGCAAAGGTATAATTTGCATTGTTAGAATAAGAAGCAAGACCAATTCAAGTGGAAAAAAAGAATCTTGCTCATTTAAATATTTTTATTTACACATGTCTTTTCCATCATTATGCTAGTAAGATTATAAATACATAGATACTAGAGTACATGCAACACATTACACAAAGGAACAAAAATGCACAGAACTAAAGAAGAATGAACCCAAATTGTTAAATACAAACGACTTTTAAAAAGACTTTGTGTGAAGAGAAAGAGAAAAAGAAAAGAAAGTAAAAGGGGAAAAAATAGAAAAATGTAAATAAACCTGCTGTAAATAGGGAAGGTGGGGGAATGGAAGGGAGGGGTGGGGAAGGGGGGAAAGTAAAAAGCCTTTGTGAGACATTCAGACCATATTTATTTTAATAATTTCCAGTAATTACCCAGGGGCGCATCATTTATAAATAATATTCAAAATCTCTTATTCTATTTGATAAGCCAGAATTTGGTTATTTTTGCTAATCATGTGGCTATTCATTCCATTAGGTAATATTAAAGCCAAGTCACATAGCACCAAGTGAAACAGATGGGCTTCTTAGTTTTCACTATCATCTTTCTTTTTCTGCCAGTGGAGGCTGCCGATTACTGCCATAGTGAAAACAGACACTGATGACAGCAGCAGCAGTAAGTAGAACAGTGTTACTTGGTCTAAGATATAGTTCGGCACGCCAGCTTCAAGGGACATTGTGGGGGTGTGGAATGACAAGCAGCTGGGAATTCGGAATGATTGCAGTTCATTCTTGTTTTTTTAATAGATTTTTATTAAAATAGAATTCTCTCCAGGTGTATGGGGAATACCAACATAAAAATGGTCAGTGAAATTTGCACTTCAGCCTAAACTAAGTACATTGTATGGTAGTTGGAGAACTAACTGTGCTGATTGGCTCAGTGGTCCAGCTGAGCCGTTTTCAGATACCCATTTGCATCTACAGTGTTATACACGATAGAAGGTCCAGACCGATTCACTCTAAAAAGACAGTCACTGGAACACAGACCACCGAAAACAATAACTTTAACGAAATAGGCATCTCCTTCAAGGTTATTTTTTAGTGTATTGATGGCAAAGGCATTCTTTATGTATCCTTTACTTAGTAATATAATGGCCAAGATTCCATCTTTGTAAATGTCAAAAAACGTGGCAACCACAGCATCTCTGGTTTGATTTAGATGCATCAAGTCCTAGTAGACTTTAAAGATCCAATGTGCCTCCTCACAGCTTACGTTATTACAAGGGACATTCTCCAGTTAAAAACAAACAAACAAACAAACGAAAATCCTGCTGATTGCTTCCAGATATATACTTTCACATGGCAAGAGCACCTGCCTGGGTGGCCATCCATGTTGTACTCTCCAGCATGAAAGGTAGTTGGAACTGTTATTTCAGTTGCTGGTTCCTCAGGCACAAAACCCCAGAGTGTGCCCTTAGTGCTGAAATCTTGTAGGACTGGAACCCACAGTTTTTTTTACAGATCTTACTATGTAAATAATGCTTTTCTGGCAGTTTTTGTCTTCACAGGCTGGCAGTAAGTGAGCCATGTGTCCCTCTCCATCAAAGTCTGCAAATGCTGACTGTCTATCACCATCATATTCTGAGGTTTTTCTAATGTGTTACAGAGAAGTTCCCATTCAAATTTTCCCATTATTTCAGACTGAAAGGTACTAGAGGCAGACAATGTAGTAAGGAATAAATCTGCTGTAAAATCTTCAGTCAGCTCAATAAATGCATGAGAATGTGGAATTTGCATTTTACTTTTAGTCATCAATGCAGGATGCCAGAATAAATTTCCTCCAAATAGTATCTGTGGCTGGCTGGATTCTTTTGTGATACTGAATATATCAGGAATTAGGCCCCCAGCTTGGCATGGTGGCACACACCTATAATCCCAGCATTTGGGAGGCTGAGGCAGGAGGATTGCAGTGAGTTCAAGGCCAGCCTGGGATACACAGTGAGTCCAAAGCCCATCTGAACTACATAACGAGACCTTATCTCAAATAAAAGTGGTAGGGCTGAGGATTTAGCTCAGTGGTTAGAGTGCTTGCCTTGCAAGCACAAGGCCCTGAGTTCAATACCCAGCACCAAAAAAAAAGAAAAGGAATTATGCCCCCATTGAAGTCCATAATTACAGGTTGATCTTTTCTTACTGAGTATAGTCATATTGTTAGGATCTAATGTTTCATTTTGTCTCCAGAAGGTAACAGTTCCTAATTCACTGCAGGTATGATGGGGGGGGATATGTTAGAAGGACATCCATTTATGAATCCCCATCAGAATCCCCAGGGACTACACTTCTTAAAAATGCACTGCGGGGTTGGAGATTTAGCTCAGTGGTAGAGCGCTTGCCTAGCAAGCACAAGGCCCTGAGTTCCATCCCTAGCACCCCCACACACACAATGCACTGCAGAAGGCATTGGGGTTATTTCCAATTTAGGGCTATCAAGAATAGTGCTTCTGAGCAGAGAATGCTGGTGCACACACCTGTAATCCCAGCATTCAAGAGGCTGAAGCAGGAGGCCTGCCAAAACTTCAAGGCCAGCCTGAACTACATAGTGAGATCCTGTCTCAAAAGAACACAAACAAAACAACAACAAAAAAGAATAGTGTTTTTGTGAACATTTTTCTGTGTCTTGGGGACAATATGTGCTTAGACAACAGCCCCTGGCAGAGCCCAGACCGCTGGAGATGAGGAGGGAGCAGGGGAAGAAGTCACCCAAGCCAACCCCTCTCAGCCCCTCCCATGGCCACATCTTACTTAAGCAGCCACCTGTGGACCCTTCTCAGCTTATCAGACTCGAAACACTGGGTAGGCATAAAAGATAATGAAATATAAGTGATAAAACTATAAAACTCTTAGAAGAAATCATAGGAATAAATTTCCAGACCTTGTGCTTGGCAATTTTTTAGATATGACACTCAAAACACAAACAAGCACAGAAAACAAAGCAGATAGGTGGGACTTCATCAAGATGAAAGATTTCAGAGGATGCTATTAGAGTGAAAAGACAGCCCACAGGATGGGAGAAAATACTTACAAATCACAGATCTACAAGGGGCTGAGATCACACAGAAGCCACCAGAAGTTGTAAGAGGGAAGCAAAGACCCTCTGCTAGGGTCTTTAGAGAGAGTGTGGCCTGGACAGCACCTTGGTTTCACCTTTCTGATTCCAGAACTGTGAGACAAATAAATTTCTGATGTGTTAAGCCTCCCAGTCTGTGGTAACTTGCTGTGGCTGCCTGAGGAGACAAAGACGGCATCACAGTGATAATGCAGTCAAAGCTTTTGAAAGTCTGTCCTCCAAGTGTCCCTCCCTCCTTGTCCATCTTTTCTGAGTGGCAGTTGCTGCCAAAGCCCCCACCACCCCGCGCCGTTCCCTCCATTAAGCCTCTGGCTGCTCTCTCTGGCTCCTCTTCCTGCTTGTGGCCTCCCTCCAGGCACTTCCAGTGCAGCCCTGTTGGCTCTGCCCAACCCCAAAGCCCAGAAGCCGAGGCTGAGCCAGAGCCCACTCGAAGTGGGGGGAGGAGGAGGACATGGGGATGCCCATCCTTGCTTTCCCTGAGCCAGCACCCTGACTCTTCCCTTTCTCTCTTTCCCACCACGCACTCCACCGCTCTTTTGCCTTCTGAACAACCCTGGAACCAGGCCACGTCCCTCCATCCTGTTGCCTTGGGTCCAGGCCTCAGGACAAGGCCTGTGGCTGCACCCTTGGTCACTGGCCTCACCATCCTTGGCCCATCAGCTCGAAGCTCTCCCCGTTTTTGGAGCTGAGGCAGGAGTCAAGCCCTTAGAGTATCTGTGGGTGCCCCTGCCCCTCCTTCCAGCCGCCTCACCAAGGCAGCCATGAGTCTTGGCCTCGAGGGCTGTGCTCCCCTCCAGACACTCGCCCTCCTGCCCAGCTTCCATCCCCAGCAACCACTTCCTCAGCGAAGCCTTGTCTGACCCTCTCTCTCCTCGGGGTTAGCTACTGTTGCCATGGGTCCCTGGGGCACATGTTCATCTCCATGGTACCTTGATCGTACAGTACTTTATAACTGCTAGGACTTCCTGTGCAGTTTCTATGTGCTGCTTGTGTTTCTCATCAGACTTTTATTTCTTTAATTTTTTCCAATACAGGGGATTGAACTCAGGACCTCATGCACGCTGGACAAGGGCTCTACCGTTGTGGAAAAAAAAATATTTCCAGCTCAGCAAGAAAACCAAGTGCCACTCAGAGTTGGAGAACTCATGTTTATTTATGTCAACGGACCCAGGGGAGTTAATACTCTCAGAGCCTGGGCCCCGAACAAAGAAATTCTTGGGTTTATATAGGGGGTTAAATTCTCAGGAATTGCACGACTTTGTTTTTCAAAATAATGATCAAGCAAGCAATGTCACAGAAACAGACAGCGCTTAAGGCGTGGGTTAAGTCTTAAGTTTCACATAGTTCAGTTTCACGGCCCTTCTCCTCATGAGTGGTCTGTGGTAAATTATGGAACACAAGGGGGAGCCGTCATTCTGCGCAGCTGCAGACACTCTAAAGGAGTGGGGAGTGTCATGGACCCGTTAGCGGTCAGGGTGGCTACAAACTCTGAGAACAGGATCAATGAATGAGTGGGGGTTACAAAGCAGGCTTACAGAAGCGGACACATTTTCAGTTCTCCTCTTCACTACCACTGAGCTACGCCCACAGCCTTTTTAAAATATTTTTTAAATTTTTGAGATAGATTCTTGTTAAATTGTCCAAACTGGCCTCAAGCTTGAAATCCTCCTGCTTCAGCCTCTCAGAGTGTTGGGATTATAGGCATGTGCCACCAAGCCTCCGCCATCACTGAACTTTTTTTTTTCTTTTTTTTTGAGACAGGATCTCGCTATGTAGCCCAAGGCTGGCCTCAGTCTCACTGGGATCCTCCTGCCTCAGCCTCCCAAGTGCTGGGATTACAGATGTGTGCCACCACGCCTAGCCCTGGGATAGACTCTTAAGTAGCAGGTATCAAGAGCTTTGTAAGCCCTAGGGGCATTTACATACAATATTCATTCATTCCGCAAATATTTGAGCTCTAGGACAGGTCAGCTCATACGAACACACATATGAATAAAACAGCACCTGTTCTCTAAAAGCTCTCAAGCTAATGATCTAATCCAGTGTTGGTGAGCCTGCAGCACCTGTGTTATTGTGTTTTTCTTTCAAGACAAAAGATGTTAAATTAGAGTTGTTTTTTCTAAACTAAAACCTCAGTATTCGGGTTTAATCATAGTGTTGGCAATTTGCCATAAGTGTTTTGGGTTGCAGTTTGGCACTCGGTCTCTAAAAGGTTTGCCATCATTGCTCTAATCTGTTGAATTCTACAGTTAACTACTGAAATGAGCATTCTTAATGTGGGTAGTGTGGGTACAGCATTTTTTTTTCCAAGTGACACAGGAACACACTCAAACGGGTTAAGCAGACAAGGAAATCTACTGAGTTCTGGATTGCAGAGTTGGGGAGTAGACCTGGCCTCGGACATGACTGGGCTCTGAATCCACTGATGCCTCCTGAACCAGAGTGCCTCGTGTCTTGTTTTGTCCCTCCAGCTGTCACCATATGCCACTCCAAGAGCCCTCTGTCTTCTCATGGTGACCGGTGGCTGTAGTTCATGTCCCAGAGCTCTATAGCCAACGGCAGAGCAAAAATCTCTTTTCCGGGAGTTCCTACGCTGGCCAGGCCACCTACCCTGACCACCAGCTCCGGTCCCTGGTCTGTCCCTTGCCAATCGCTGTAGCCAGAGGAAGCCTGCGTCCCAGTGGTCGAGGTTCCCATCGAATGCTTTATGTCCTGAGTGGGGCCTGGGATACCTTCCCAAACTCCAGGGACTGAAAAAGGAGAGGAGCGGACCCCTAATGAAAACCAAGCAGGCGGGGAGGCCAGAGAAGCTGATGGCAACTGTTTCTGGCCCTCTGTACTTTTGATTGAACCCAGGACCTTCACAAGGAGCTACATTCCCAGTCCTTTTTTTATCATTTTATTTTAAAACAGGGTCTTACTAAATTGCTAAATTATCTGGACTGGGCTCAAACTTGTGATCTTCCTGCTTCGGCCTCTCAGAGTGCTGGGATTATAGGTGTGGCCACCATACCTAGTGTTACTCTTTTCTGGGTGTCGAGGAGTGCTGAGTATCAAACTCAGGACCCTGTGCTTGCTAGGCAAGCACTCTAACCACTGAGCTGAATCCCCAGCCTCTTTTCCTTTCTTTTAAGAAAAATTCCTGTCCTTCCTAATCATCGCAGCGCTTGCCAAGAATCCTTCAGGCTCCAGACTGAGTTGCTGCTTGGCAGACGAAGTCAGTTCTGCACAGCCGGAATCCAGCGTCTTAACGGAGCAACGAGAGGACGTGCCCAGGGCTGGGGCACACGGCCAGCCGAGGCCTCTCCTCAGGGCTCCTTGCTCTGCCCACTGCCATGCCTCCCACTGGCTGGAGGGCAGACAGAGCAGCCGGAAAAAGCACAGGACAGTCTAGAGACGGAGAATGGCCAGGTGTCCATCTGGGGCTCTATCCCTGAGCCCAGGCCACCTAGGCCTTCTCCACAGGACCCGGGCTCCGGTTCCCAGCAGTCTGCCCCGCTTCTACTCACACCTGAGCCCAAACAGCCCGCCCCATGCGTGGCAGCTGTGCACAGATTCCTGCTGCTGACCTCACTTGCAGGGCATTTATTATGGGCTTGAGGTGTGTCCCCAAAGGGTACATTCAAGTCTCAACCCAGGTGCCTGGGAGTGTGACCTGATTCGGATCTGGAATCTTTGCTGATATTACCAAGTTAAGAAGAGAATGGACTGGACTAGGTTGGACCGTAGTCTAGGGACCAGTGTCCTTCTAAGAAGAGGGGAACTTACACGTATGTCGGAGCTTATGATATTGTCCTGCATGTCCCTGAGACACTGCTTTGTTTGCTGGTTTCTTTTTCATCTTTTTTTCTCTTTTTCAGATTGAATAATTTCTATTAATCCATCTTCAAGTTTGCTGAATAGTTTCTATCCTCTTCCATTCTGTTATTCAATATATTCAGTGAAACTTTTCTTCCTGAGTTGAGGCGCTGCAGAATATTATATATTCCTGTTTTTGAATTTCCACTTGTTCCTCCCTACACCCCACTTCCAGTTGCCCTGCAATCTGGTTGTTTAAAAATAACTTCTATTCCTCTGCTGTGATTTCTTATCTTTTCATTCATTCACTGATCAGAAGATTTTAATTTTAATGAAGTCCAATTTGTGCCCCCTTCCACATCCATAGATCATGCTTTTTGTGTTGTATGTAAAAACTCATCACCAAAAACAAGATCCTCCTTAGGAAAAATGCTCCACAGAAAATTCTCCACAGGGCCAGGTGTGGTAGTGCACACCTGTAATCCCAGCACTCAGAGGTTGAGGCAGGAAGATCTGTGAGTTCAAGGCCAGCCTGTCTCAAAAAACCAAAAAAAAAAAAAAAGAGAGAGAGAGAGAAAGAAAATTTTCTGTAGAATTTTTCCTATGTTAGCTTCTAGAAATTTTAACATTTTTGCATTGTGCACTTAGGTCTATGATCCATTTTGAGGTTAGCTTTTGCAAAAAGAGCAAGATTTGTGCCTAGATTTCTGTTTTGTATACACAGATTCAACTGTTCCCACATACTTTTTGGACAGATTATCCTTTTTCCTTTTTTAAAAAATGTTTTAAAATTAATTTTAGGGGTTGGGGATTTAGCTCAAGTGGTAGAATGCTTGCCTAGCAAGCCCAAGGCCCTGAGTTCAATCCCCAGCATCCTGAAAATTAAAAAATATACATTTTATTGGTACATTTTAGATATACATGATGATCACATTCACCATATGGAATTTGTACCTGTACATGATATATCTTGATTCTTCCTATTTTCTCCATTCCCCTCCCCTCCCTTCAACTCCTCCTCTCCTCCTTATTTACAAAAGCTTTGTTTCCATTTTTTCCTTTTCTTTTTTCTTTTCCTTTCCTTCCTTTCCCCCTCCCTAGTTCCCCTTCCCATTTGAATATTTTCTTCCTATTTCACAACATCTATTATATATTTTGTTCCTTATTTACACTTTTGGTTTCTCACACCAGAGAAAACATATGATACTTGAACATGTGTGTCCGATTTATTTCACTTAAGAGTATGGTCTCAAGGTGCATCCACTTACCTAGAAATGTCTCAAATTTATCCTTCTTTATGACAGAGTAGTACTCCATTGTATAAAAAAAAACCACATCTTCCTTATCCATTCATCAGCTGATGGGCATTTGGGCTGTTTCCAAGATTTAGCTATTTCAAACTGTGCTGCTATAAATATGGGTGTGTATATATCACTTAGGTATAATGCTTTCAATTCTATCAGGAAGATACCAAGAAGGGAAATATCTGGATCAAATGGAACCTCTAGTTTTCGTTTTTTAATAAATCTCCACACTGCTTTCTACAGTGGTTGTAGCAGTCTACATTCCCACCAACAGTGGAGGAGGTTCCTTTTTCCCCACATCCCTTCCAGCATTTGCTATTGGTTGATTTCTTAGTAACAGCCATTCTTTCTGGAGTGAGATGGAATCTCAGTGTTGTTTTAATTTGCATCTCTCAAATAACCAGTGATGTTGAACACTTTTTTATATATGTATTTGCCGACTGTACTTCTTCATCTGAGAAGTGTTCATTCATTTTGATGCCCATTTTTGGGTTGGGTCTTTATTTTTTT